>JAODJU010000048.1:4385864-4399531 GCA_026776725.1 Gnathonemus echidnorhynchus
CAGAGAGGGGAGGAGCAGAGAGGGGAGGGGCAGAGAGGGGAGGGGCAGAGAGGGGAGGGGCAGAGAGGGGAGGGGCCATCATGGCAAGCGTTACCATGCTAATCGTTCGCAGGGCAGCCGCGAACGCAGTTTCTGTTTGCACACCAAGTCCAACCAAAAGCTAAGAACAGTTCCTCCTGTGACTTCCTCCAGTCAACTCAAATGACCAAGAAGAGATTGTACAAACAAGAAATTGAAAAACAATACTGTTTATTCCTGGAAATTAACCAACCATAGGCGGAGTTCGATGTTTACATTTAGGGGAGCAAAACAGCATCTTGCTCACCCTGTATTAGCGCACGTATCTGATGGACATATAACCTACCTATAAGGTACCAACAAAACGCTTATGCAAAGGTACAACGTGCCAACATCGATAACAATTATAACCTCACAACACCACTGATTCACTGAATGAATGCAGCGGTTTACCATCAAACGACGAACCAAACAAACAACCGCTACATCCGTGTAGAATTAGCTAGCCAGGTAAAACACTTAAATTGCAATTAAACGCTGCTGATCATTGCAATGCTGGACTTGTCAACTACAATTTTGATTCAGGTGACGGTGGGGTGGGGGGTGACAATGCCCACCCCCGCAGACTGGGGGTTGGTAAGAGGAGACAGAGGACACACCGTACTACTAGAAATTCATCAACACCCTAACACCTATTTCAGCTTACTGCACAAGGCCCAAACGGAACCAAAAATAAAAGAAATGTTTCCAGCCACAATTCTTATAATTCACTAAGACAGACATGTATAATATACTAAAACACACGCAAGCGGCATGCAAGGAAATGGAAAAGATACATTCCTTGATCCATGTTTAATCACAGCAAACCGAAAATACCAGCTTGGTCCCAGAATGCCTCCAGGAAAGGCAGCGGCCGCCGTTGCGTAAGAGTCATGCGGTGTAACCTCCCCTGCTGGGAATCAAGAGGCGGTTCGCTGCGCTGTGCCTGACAGCCGAATGCAGGAACTGTGGGCCAATCCATGTGGAAGAGGGGAATGCCACAAAACAAGTGACTGAGTCCCGCCTTGCCCCCTAGTGGTCATCCCAAGCATTACGCCGCAGGAATAGACGCTGGCAAAATTAGGTAGCCGGGCAGATGGTCAGGTAGGTTAAAATCACGCTAAGCAGGGGACAGGTCCACAGCAGCTCAACTGCGCAGATTCAGCAAGCCGCGCTCAACATGACAAACGCACGGGGATAGTCCTGAAAAGCATCTTTGGTCCTCTCTGCCTCACAGACCCATCAGGAACTCCATACATGATCCATAATGTTTTTCATGGGGAAGAGAGACCCATAGAGAGCACAGAATAAGCAAGGCTACCTGCAGAGAGCCCCACCTGCTAATACGGGAAATATATATATATGCATGCTTTTCCTTCCCACAGCACTCTCTGATCAAGCACAGGGCACGAGGAGGACCGAATTAGAGAGGGTGACATCACCAGGTTTCACAAGCAGCCTGGTTCCCATGGTCCGTCCAGGCTGGCAGGACTGTTTGTATAACGCGCGGCTCTGGAGTCAGAACTCAGGGTGTTTTCGAGCTGGAATCTGCAGGATCGGGGCAGGAGCGCATTCCAGAAGGATTACCGGCCGGGCTCGGATTTCCCCCGACGCGCAAGCACGTCCATCAAATTACAGACGCGGATCGGGCCCTCCGCCGATCGATCGCGGCTAAAACGAAACAGGAGGGAAAACAGAAGTGGTTTCCACACATCTGCGGATGCGAATTCCCCAGTGGATACGGGCTGGGCCGTCTACAGTACTATCCGTACAGAATGACACAGAGCGGCAGGCTTCAGCTCCAAGACCAAGGCCGCAGTAGCATGTTAGCCAAGACACAGAAAGGAAGAAAAAAAGCTGGCAAAAACTTTGGTCGACAAAATATAAAGCTGAAAGTGACTCTTATATAAAGGTGTCTGAACAGCTCTATAAAAGCACCACCTTAGTCATAAAATAATAATAGCAGCAACAATAACAGGCGACCCCACCTGAGCAAGGAGGAAGGGGAGACTGACAGCAAAGAGATTCAACCTACACTCCTTCGCCCTACTGCTGAAATCACCGCTCCATTTTTACATTTACATTATATTTGTTTAGTGGATGGTTTTAAAATCTAAAGAGACCTGCAGTTTGAGAAGGCAGGGTCAATCCATCCCTGGGACAACTGGGTGTTAAGGGCCTTGCTCAGGGGCTCGACGACGAAATCATTACTGATGCTGGGATTCGAACTGGCGACCTTTCTATTACTGGCACGGCGTCTGAACCCGCTGAGCCCGACTCCGCCCCCGAGTTCTAGCAGGCACCGACCGAGACCCTGCGGCGAAACAGGGGTTTTAAGCAGACGGGGTACAGGTGCCGTTTACAAAACACGGCGTTCCTGGGGACCAGGGTGCGGCAGACAGCCAATAAGATGACAGCGGCGGTAAGAGCAGGGGAGAGACCACAGCAGAGTATGAGGGAGAGGTCACGGCCGAAATTAGGGGAACAAAAAAAATCACCACGGAAACAGACAGAGAGGTCGACAAGGAGTACTTACCCTGCACCACCCCCCATGGGTACTGCCTGGCTCTCACCATTTTGTTGCCAACCTTCACCTCCTCGATGCTGCCCACCACTGCGAACGGCAGAAGAGCCTAAGGCGAGACATGGAGATTGTCTCTATCAGAACATCATGCAAGATCCGCGTCCTCCCAAACGCCCCCTTTAGGCAGCTGTCAGTAGTGCCACAGGACTCAGAGCATGTCGGTTTTAACACCAAAACAAACCGTTTCAGTCTCTGTAGCTGCAACAAGGCGAATATTTCAGCCTGTGGTGGTGTTGTGAGACGCATTCATTCCCCGATTAAACACGCCTCATTATTGCTCCCAGATTTACCCCCCCCCCCCACAGTAAATCCCTATCTTCTCCAAATGGAAAGCACTTCCTGTGTCTGTCCTCAGGGAAAATGAGGGACAGTGGGAAAGCGACTCCAAGCGAAAACCAAAGTTCGGAAGTCACACACGGCTTGACCCATAAACATCCAGAGAATTCCAGTGGGGGGGGGGGGGGGGGGGGCTCCTTTTTTGGATGGCTTTTCAGAAAGTATCACGGCTCTGTGGCCTCAGAATTTATTAACATAATTTCCCAGGCCTCCCTCCCCGGCACAGAACAGGATGCTTAACAGTGGGGTGCAGGGGTCCAACGGAAAGATCAATCTACAGCTCTTTCAGAAAAGCGTTCGGTCTCAAGACGACAGCTGGGAGGGGAGGGGGGCAGCTTACATTCATGGATGAATTAATCTCAGCGACAGTATCGTCGTCGGTCGGAAACTGGTAGATCTGGACGCCGTTGCTGACCAGCTCGCTCATGATCTTGATCTTGAACTTGTGCAGCTCGCTCTTCGAGATGGTGTCGGCCTTAGCGATGATTGGGATGACGTTCACCTGCAGCGGAAAGCCAGCAATTCCGGCGTGCACTTTACTCTGTAGCCCGTGTCCCCAGTACATGTCCCAAGAGGAATGCGCAGATATTACAGCAATTACGGTTGTGTAGAGGAGGCACAAATTTAACACAACATAGATATTTAACGATAAATTAATAAAGAGGAGCAAAGGACCGGTTTAAAATGCAAAATGACAGGAGCTGGAGGGTGAGGTTTGAGTTCATATTCCATCGTTTGTTATCACCAACAAATCGAGACAATTCAACACTCTCGCTCCATCTCTTCAGCGAGAAACGACACAGCATCTAACGTTCCCCTTGATCCACCATAATGAACAAGGCCCAATACGAAAGTCACTATACATAAGAGCCAAGCCCCGCCCCATCGCACACCAGCCAATCAGCTGAACTGACACTCTGTTTTCATGATTGCAGAGATCCATGATGATCCAGCAGCTCGAAACACAGCCTGGGCCTAGCAGAGGCTATTTCTGCTAAAACATAATATGCAGCCTCTGTTTTTAGGAAAAGAATCAAAAAGCTGGAACATATTTGACAGCGCTGGCATGTTTCATAACGCGGTACGGCAAATCTAAGGAGAGGCTACAGTCATTTATGGCAACGTTCTCCTGATGCCTTCCGAGTTATGTCACCGACGCCGTCTGCAATTACAGGCTATGAGGTCATGGGAAGGGCGGAAGGACTTATGTAGAGCGCAGCTGTGTGTCGCGGCCAAGCTAAGTTAGGGTTAGCGAGCAAACAAAAACAACAAGTGCTGTGTATCTTAAGGCTGGGATAGGCCCTCGAGGAAGACCTGAGAGACACACCCCGCAGGTCAAAGGTCAAAAGCTCACTGAACATGACCAGACAGGAGCAGGAGATAAAGAGCATAAGAATAGGATATTTAACTATAGACCATAAACATATGATCAGAAACCCATGAGGTTCTCTCAGATCATTATCACAGTCCCGAAATTAGCCCTAAATAATGAATAAAAACACCACAAATCTCCTCATACGTGGTTCCCCTTTGCGTCAAGAACCAGCCTGCATTGCATGTTCAATGTGATGTAGCAAACAAGAGACCCTAGACTTTACCGAAGACGAGACAAAGTTACGTCCGATTCTTAATCGGCAAATAACGTCTTCCCAAGTTACCATGGTTACAGGGGGGCAGATTCTGACATGTGGCATTCTTCGTGGAAATAACGCCAACCGAGAGTTGTTTACGTTTCCGGTTGTATGCAGCGGATCTTTTATTATTTTTTTTCCCCCTAAGCCTCAGAGAAAGCAGCCCGGGCTTGATGCCACAGCGGAGCGGATGGATCCAGCGGAGAGCGACTGAAAAGCCAGCCGCAGACTGAGCGAAGAGCCCCTGCGGAGTTTTCTGGGGTTCGTGTTTTCATCCACGGCGCAAAGGAACCGAAGGGGGGGGAACAGAATGGAATTTCAAGAAGTCCGCCCTGCATAAACATACGTATATCTGCGGGGAAAACTGACACCAATGCAGGAGAAACGAAGGAATGAATGGAATTCTGATATGTTGGGCCTTCCCAAGCGCAGTTATGGGTGTTTCTCTTCGTCAACTGGATATCTCTTACGAACACCGAAGCGACTCATTTCTAGGAAAAGCGCAGCGGTAAGCGCGGGGTTTTTAAAAGCGACTCCGGCGCCTCTACCTTGCTGTCCAGTTTCTTCATGGTAACCAGATCAAGGGATTTCAGCGAGTGCCCCGTGGGAGCGATGAAGTACAAGCAGATGTGGATTCTGGTGTCGTGGTAGTTATAGAGCGATCGCTTGATCTTCAGCTCCTCTTGGAGGTAGTTCTCGAACTGCGTGTCGATGTAATCCACGATGGGCTTGTAGCTGCAGACAACGCAAACAAACAGCTGCGCGCTTTAAAATAACGTGGCGTTGAGTAAATCGTAAGAGCTTCTGCGTATCGTGGCTATTAAGTAGCTTTGTTTCCCAGAGATGAGAGACATCATCTGGATACATACAGAGCTTAGAAGCAATACTATACAGCATTAGTGTTTATTGTGGGACAAAGACCAAATCTAAGATACTTTAATTGAATTAAATCAAGCTTATTTATACTGATTAATGAAGAGACAGAACCCCTTTTGACCAAGACACAATAAACATGCAAAATAATTCTTCATTTAATGGTTTCAATTACTAAAATGATTATTTATAATGCATATGGTGCATGTACACCTTCGTTGTTTTAATTGTTTTGTACTCCAGTATTTATACTTCAGAATTCCTGTTAACAAATGTAAACCCTTAGATGAAAACCTGAGGTTGTCCTGCCTATGTAAATAAATATGTAGATATATAAATATAATACTAGAAATGTCACGGTCTACATGTATGTACTCCTTTGGATGGATGTGTGAGTGTTCTGTGTCTTTAAGATCCCAATTAAAGCACATCGGTATTTAGTGTTAGATTTACAGATGACCCTCCTCAATAATGTCTAAATAAATAAGGATCTTTCACACAGCTGCCATGGTTTTCTCGGGATGTTCGTCTTCTAAATTCCTCCCCTCATGACCTCCAGAGGCACTTTCCCCAAACAGGCTGCAGACTGACCCCTCCCCTGAAAGTTCGCTCCAGCCTTTCCCCCCCCGGGGTCACGCAAACGCTCATTTCCACAGCTGCAGTTCAGACCAGGAATTTCCTCCTGTCCCACCCAACCCCAGAAATTCAGAAGTTCTCTCACATCTTTGGAAGTTGCTGTCACCTGCCCCACTTCTCCACCCCCATCTCCACTCAGACTCGCGCTCCATCGGGAAGTTCCGTCGATCCTACACCCCTCGACAACTAACGGGATCTTAAAACGCCACGACGGCAATGCTGCCGTCACATTGCCTCATCTCCCACGCTTCCGTGTAGCTAAAGGCATGCACCGACCTCTCCTCCTTGTTGATCTGGTCTCCAAAGCCGACCGTGTCCACGATGGTGAGCTTCAGGTGCACATTGCTCTCCTGTAGGTCGTACGTTCTGGGTCGCAGGTACACGCCGTCCTGGTAGTGGCTGGCCTCTTCGTTCTCGAACGTTGTGTTGAAGAGCGTGTTCATGAGCGTTGACTTACCAATGCCAGTCTCCCCTATGCAACAAAAGAGGAAAAATGCCGCTGATGATCAGGCTAATGGACCTGACTGCCAGTATCTCTCTCGCACTGAGATCAAGGGCTGTTCGTTGAAAAATAACGCAAGAAATGTGCCTCAATGTTTGTGAGCTGAATACAGAGAAAGACTGCAGGACAAACAATATGGCTGCCAGAAAAGATCCAGCAACCACCTTTGTGTGGACAGATCTTTATCCACTGCCTGTGTAAAATCACTGAGTCATGCACAGTTAAATCAATTCAAAAGGAAAAGCAGGCTTCAAGAGGAAGACAGAGGAAGCTAATATTGCACCAGTTTCATGACTACATACAAACCACAAACACATAAACTCTAGCTTGATGCATTCGATGTAATTGGGGGCCCCAAACACATCCCTATCCAGATCAACCTGCCTCTCCACTACTGCTTATCTCACTTTCTGATGTCAATGATTTTTTCTGGGGGGAGGAGGGGACCATTACTCACCTACACAAAGAATGTTGAAGCAGAAGCCTTGTGTCACAGACTTACTGACCAGCTGCTCAGGAAGACTGTCGAAACCAACATGGCCGCCTAAAGTGAGGTTCCGCTTCTCTTCGTGCTGAGGACAGACAGCGAAAGGGAAAAAGCGTAAATGTTTTACACACCCCCATGCCTACAGCAGAGGCACGTGGGACTGAAACACTGCTAATCGTCTCGCCTCCTGCCTAAGAAGTGGAACACCGAATGATAAACTTGATGTTTCATCTAGATGAGCTTCCAGACCCATAATCACCAAGTTAAATAAATCGCCGCTGTAGATGTATACTAATGGCTGTGAAAATGCGCTAATGATACGTTCGCCCTAACAAACCCATGAAAGCATGTGAACATACAGAAGCAAACGAGCGAAGCCACTGAACGACTCGACACCTAATGGTGCCCACTACAATCTACATGGATGAGACCAGTCATTGGGCAGCAACACAGCTTTCAGGAAGATCTAGACACCTCAGACAGACTCCATACCTACAGAGTACATAACCCTGTCTCAATACCAAGCCCGCCCCACCCACCCTCCCTCCCTCCTTTTTAAAAGCTTGACATTTTCAGCCATCGAGTAAGATTCAACATTTCACCAAGTTTTAATCTTCCTGGCTCTTCACATGTCATGGGGCCGTTTCTCACAAAAATAACCCAGGATAGAAGACACAAGATCCGTCCCAAAGCTTCCACGCTTGAATATACATCGCTGCTGAAAACACTATACATACACGGTAAATTCAGGAGATGACACTGGGCCAGTGTCATTCTCTATATACGTGTGCTAAATATGTATATGTATGTGATATGTATTCTACCCATCCAGACCGAGTGTACAGAAATGTGTAAATGTGAGACACACAAAACCAACTGTATAATAAATAGTGTAATACCTGGTCAAAAAGATGCACCAGTTATATAACATTTTATGCATAATAATTCCACTGCTTGTTTTGAAGGTTCTGTTGAATGTATCCATCTGTATGCCACTTAAAGCACTCAGAAATATGCGGGTGCTCCGGTACACGGAGAAACGACGCGAGTGCATAACCGCACGATAATCGCTTTAAAAATTAAATCCGATCATCCGCTGGCTGTTCTAGTTTGTCGAAGTGAGTTAAACATTTATTCTATTTTGTATTATTAATGGTTAAAAAAAAAAAACAGAACAACCGGCCCAGAACTGGAACAATAATGACTTTTCATAAAATTGATGCGTATGAGCAAATAAAACCGCAAGCGGTATCACTGAATAAAATGCAGAGTTTGTCCTATTATACGGCCGGATCCACCATTGCATGAGCACACATAACCTAGTTTATACCTAGGACTGAATTTACGATAAGGCTGCAAGTATTAAGCGTGCAGCACGACGTAATTACCATACAAGTTACTACTTTCTACTATATATAGCTATGTAACTAACTGAAGAATCAGATATACGGCGGGAGGCTTACTGTAGGATCAGCAGTGACCCTAGGCGGGGGTACAGACCCTCACACAACGGCCCCCATCGCTTTTGCGAACACAAAAGACATGTGGATTTGTCATTTATTCCGAGTAATTCCCCTTCACGTGATCTTTTCTAAATGCCAAGCTAAGTTTTCCATCCCCTTCACGCTTAATTTCAAATACTAAACTCCAGACATCCGACTTTTCTCGGGAGAGAGAGAAAAAAAATCTGCTTACTCTCCTCCGACAAGTCAGCAGAAAAACCCATAAAGTCCCGCACATGCAATCATCTCTGCCAGTACCCCGGCTCACCTAGCGTAAGCGGCAGGCTGCTGCACCCCTCCGGCGTCGGAAGCGCCCCTTACTGGGTAATAAATTAAACTCACAGCATCTCAGCCATCTAACAAAGGCACCGTCCTGTAGGATGCATGACCTACCAGCAATCAAACCGGTTTCCAAATCTCTATTCACGATCCCTCCCAGTTCTGCAAAAATAGAAAATCCGGGCACTGGAAAGGACTCTTAAGACTGTAATGCAATGTGTAAAACTTGTTTTTAAAAAATGTTATGACTCGAGTGAGATAAAGTGCATTCTTTGCACGCTGCATACTTTGGTAGTGCCGGACGGCGTGGCGGCTCCGCCGGATCCCTCCGAGCTGGAGATCAGCCGATCGCCGTCCAGGGGCTGCGTTGCGGCGACACGGCGCGAGCACCGACACCCTCGCACGTTTGTACACCGCCGGCGCGCGGCGTGACCCCCCCTGCGGGTTTTAAGTAGGGGATCCCTCGGGATGTCAGCGGTAAACCAGCAAACGGTGACAGGTTCATCCACTTCAACGGCACAAGTACTACGTGTCACCGAGTGAAACTACATCCATCCATACTTACATCCATCCATCCGTCCGTCTATTCATTCATTCATTCATTCATTCTTCCATTATAAACTCCGAACACCGATCCATGTAAGACCGGCATGTCCCCGCACCCAGTATAAACAGAGACGGTGGATCATTGCTCTGTACTAGTTTCCAGTACCACCGACGGCCAGCGTAGCGAGAGCAGACGAGCCGAGCCGCGCCGCGTCGCACCGTACTTCCAGCAGCCAGGCGGGAGCGTGCAGGTTGCTCGCCGAAACCGCTTCCCCGCGGCTCCCCGGTACTCACCGAGAACACGTCTACGTCCGTGGCGGCCATCGTCCGGCGTGGGAGTCTATCGATAGCGAGCTGTGCTGGAGAGACGGCGCCGCTTCCTCGGTCCCTGGGCAGGCAAACGCAGCGGATCCAAACGCAGCGGAGCCAGACGCGCAATATGGCCGCTTCCTGGAAACTCCCATTAGGCGCAGGAATGCCTGCAGGAATGAGCGCCGCCTGCACGGTGCGGCTCCTCGTATCAGCGCATCCGGCGCGGTTTCGTACTCACTCGGCGCACTTGCTCACTACAAAACACATTTTAAAAGTGCGCATAAGGCATCGAAGAACAAACTAAAGGCACCTTCATTTACCAGATGAGAGTTTGCGAGCGGCTGCCGTCCCAAGCGCTCCTGGGATCTGTAGTTTTTCCAGAGCTGCCAGTCTCAGTCGCTGCAGTTTTTTTTCTTTCGTTTGCTGCATGTCACGGCTGATTAGTACGTTTTGTTTTCATCCACTTTGTTATGGAAGGCTTTTTTCTACACGTGCAAGTTACGCAGCATCCAATGCCCAATTAAACCAATTTAATGGACCCACGACTGTACTCTATTTAGGCTTGTAGCGCCAATACATTTGAATACAAGACATAGAACATATGCGTATTACACACGAAAAGTTTATATGTACCGCACTTCTGTAAGATAACTGATTACAGTAATACGTAAAAATAAATATATTTTACACGAATTTTTAGCACACAATCATTTTCTCAATTTAGCCTAATTTATTCATGAAAACCTTCCAAATCAAATACTTAAAAAAACGCAAATTTAACTTGTAATTTGATTACCTAGAATAGTGAAGAGGCAAACATTATTTAGTATACATAGCAGCTGTATAATAGTATTTATGTAACGCTGCTACATCTTTGAGAAACAAACGAGATGCTGGGTCTTCGCTGCATTGTTTAGAAAATAATCTTTACAATAAGGTAACTCAGTCGGTGCTTTTGTTTGTTAATGTGTCTCTGATCAAAATGTCGCCCATTAAATGTACAGGACTAGCGAGTTCCAGCGTTGGACTACACCTACCAGAAACTGTTGGGCTTTCCAGAACTGCCCTCTTCTAGAGTATGTGCAAAATAATCATACCAGCAATGGACTTTCACCCCGGAAACTGCACATGGAAAACAATATAGTGCGGTGGATTGTGGAAAAAGTATGAGAGCTGCTGAAATGAACTGACACCAGCACACTTCTTCGGAGAGTAAAACGCAGCTGAGAGCCATGAGTGTTAGTGAAGAGACTCTTTTGACCTTTTTGCTGGAGCGAGGCGGCGCAGTAGAATACACGGAACTCCTAAGTCATTTCAGGCCCTTCGTGGATAGTAGTGATCCAGCGGAAAAGGAACTGAACAGAGAGCTGTTTAAAAGGTGTGTCAACGGTGTGGCATTCGTTAAACAATTCGAAGGAGAGAGATATATCGTTATTAGGAAACAATATATGCATTTATTGACGCAGTCTCATACTCCAATCTCGAACAAGCGTGAACCGGAAGATAGATCCAGCACTCAAAATGCTTCATCCTCACCGGAATCTGCCAGAGAGCAGAGAGAAGATGATCTCTCTGAAAGGGAAGGGAGAAAGACTCCAGGTTTTGATAGCAAGCGGATTTTGAGTGATCACTTAACCGATGATGACAGTCAGTCAGCTACAAAGCTGAATCTGCAGAGAAGAGAGGAAACAGGCAGCTTCAAGGAAGAGATCATTCATGCCCCCATAGAGACTTTACAAACCAAGGAGCTCAATCTCCCAGTGGGTGTCAGGAGACCTACAGTCCAGAAACCCTACATGCTGCCTTTAAGAATGCCTCCAGTGCGGATGGACACGACGACTCCAAAGCCAAACTCGGAGGAGGAGCGTTTGAGGAAGGTTGATACTAACCAGAACATGTGTGAGCTTCCTGAGAATAACAGAGAACCAGAAGTGTCAAACACACACTCATCACAAGTCATAAAAGGTTTCAGGAGTAGTATCTGCAATTCCGAGCTGAGATACTCGGGCACCATCCCTCTGCAGAGCACGGAACACGAATGGCTGGTGAAGACCGCCATTGGCCATTGGTCCAGAGTACACGGTCTACTTCTACAGGACACACAGCTGGCCGAGAAGAGGGACTTCACATCGGGCTTCACGGTGCTCCACTGGGCCGCCAAGAGCGGCAACTGCGAAATGATCGCTAAGACCCTGGAGATATCGAGACGAGGCGGTAGGGAGGTCGACGTCAACTGCAAAACCTACGGAGGCTACACGCCTTTGCACATCGCCGCCATACACCATCACGAGGCCGTCGTGACTCTCCTGATGAGCTTCGGCGCTAACAGGAACATAAGGGACAACGATGGCAAGAAGGCGTGTCACTACCTGCACGAAGGGGTGTCACGTGATGTCAGAGAGTTGCTTGGGGGGCCCGGAGACCCCGGACGAGGAAAGACGCAGGGACAAAGTGAGGTTGACTACCATTTCGACCTTGCTGCAGGGTTTAACACCATCAGCAGATTATTGCAGCCGTATGTCATTGGGCATAAAAAAAGGCGTAAACGGCCAGAATTGTACACAGCGAGCGATGACCCAAGCGATGATTAATTCCCAGGTTATTTTAAGCAGAAAATTATACCGATGATTTTTAAAATCTGGAGGATGTTTCCACAAAATCTGCAATGTATTTTTCAAAGTATGAAATGGGCAAGAAATTATGTTTATGATTATTTTACCTTTTTTTTTTCTTTTATTATCCTTTGAATAATGCCGCGTTTATGCATATTTTGCTCTCCGGAAAAGAAATTCCGTTTGCATAGTAAAATTTCCTGCCTTCTAGATTTATACGCTGTATAATATCGTGTAATATGTAAATGAGAGTTTGTTATCAATTGGAAGGTTTGAATTATAAAGTTGCAATGAATTGTACCTCGCTTAATTTTCTGAGGTAATATCATACAAAGGTGCCAAGTAGAGATTTACTGAAGTACTGTGTATTTGGTGAAGCACGATTAATTTTGCTGTGTTTAAATAACCAACATCTCCGGTGGACAAAACAATGCTCCAACGACCTTTATATGTTTCCCAGAGGACCTTACTGCAGATTCTACCTCATGTTTTAGCCAAGATCCCATAATTGATACATTATACACACATTTGATACACTTTCAAAGCTAAATGAGTGCATGATGGGTGATCAGACCATAATCAGATTTATAGGATTTTCAGTACTGGATGAACAGTGTTGGATGGATGGATGTGTGGTGTTTGGGTGACCATATGATAGATATTTTCTTTTTGTACAACTTATTTTAACATGGATGTGATACAATGACCAATGTATTAAAATATATATATTTTATTTGATATTTCACATTGTATTTGATAGCGAATTGAGTTCATTCTAATTAATAGTGTGATCTTGCCATCACTTATCTGATAAAGTATATTCACCCCAAATTACCCACACATCTTTCTTATGACATGAATCATACGTTTTGTGGACATCTAGCTGACCATCACTCTTCCAAAGAGGCCCACCCATCCGGCTGTCTCCTGGCCTGCGGTTCTGGTCAGGGTTTCTGGGGTATTGAATTATAGATGCTGTCAAATGCAGACGAGATGAATCCTTGAAGCAAAATGACAAAAAAGGCTCATTAACTTTCGTTTGTTGTCATTTGGAGTAAAAAAAATAATAATTGCAGAGTGGACAAGCTACCTAATGAAGTTATTCAAAACCTCAGCATTTGGTGGCCCAAACCATGTGACCTGAAATCATGTGATGGGTCATGTGACCACCACCACCCCATGTGACTCCAAACCAAAGCCCCTAGCCCTCCCCTGGGATTATGTTTCACAGCTGCTGATGTTACCTCCCCCAAGATGTTTCATCTGACCGCACTGAAGGAAAGCCCCTACCCTGACTAAATCTCCCTCCC
>JAODJU010000048.1:4399577-4415229 GCA_026776725.1 Gnathonemus echidnorhynchus
AATCCTTCAGGAAGGTGGCAGTCAGCAGGAGAAACATCTCAGCTTGGACGGCCCCTCTGGGCCCCGAGACAACGACTAAAGTGTGACTGTTATTTATTTGTCGTTACTTAAGAGTTTGGAAGCCAGGCAGAGAGACACAAAGCTTGTCTTGTACTGCAAAGCACCAGGGCGACACGACAGTTTTGGCCTGAAGCCTTACAAACTGGGCAAAGAGGGAACAAATCCTCCACCACCAATCAGGGCTCGGACGCTGCAGTTGCCAAGGAGCCGTATACGTCTCGGTTAAAAATGACAACTTACAACTGCGGGAGCTGCTTTCTCTTAACACTTTACATTTTAGGAGATATTTCTAACACCTGCATCTTCAACTGAACATTTTTAAAAGCCATCGGGCGTGTCACGCTTTGCTTAGACACACGGATGATTTTTGTTCTAGATGAATCTCGATTGGTTACTTGGTATGGATGCAGGCGTTCAGAGAGCCCGGTCTCCGTGCCAACCAGAAGGGGCCTTATCCCCGGTCGGTCGCAGAGCCCCTCGGTGATTGGCTTTTGTGTTTGGGAGAGCAGTTGAGGTGCATTGTTCCGGAGTGCCAGGGAAAGGGCAACGAACACGCGAAGGTGCCTCTCTTCAGTGAAGCACTCAAACTCAACTGAAACCTGAAATCTCCCGCAGTGACAGAATGGCTCCGGAGGTAGCAGAGGTAGACAGTTCCAATCCAGGAATTAAAAATCCAGACCCAGATTTTGTTTCAATCAATCAGCTGAGTACTCTGTGGCTCTTTATACTCAACTGGTTGGTTGTAACAAAATCTTGGTCTGGATTTTTACTTTCTGGACCTGGACTACTGGTAGCATTATCGCTTCACACCTCAGATTCTGCAGGTTTCACATCCCGGCCCCCGCTCTGCGTGCGTGGAGTTTGACATGTTCTCCCTGTGTTGTGTGGGCTTTTATTTTCGCACTTTTGATGCCGACTGCGGTCCAGAGACATGCTGAGAATCGCTGCCTCTAAACTGGCCTCTGTATGTGTGTTTGTGTGCCTTTTGCTGTCCTGGAATCCCACACAGGATGTACCTTTGCCTTGGACCCTCTGTTGCCTCGGATGGGGTCCAGGCAACCCTGTACTGGATTAGCAGTTGGAAGAGATGGAAAGACGTGCTATTTATTCGTGCAATTTTTCCCTGCGGGGGCTGACCTACCATCTGTCCATCCTGGGAGAGTCAGGTGACTGTAATGGTGTGTTTTCATTTCTCACAGCCGCTCTGGTTTTACTCATTACAATTCCTGTCCCCAAATAAAACCACAGCTCCTTGCCCCTCCCACAAGACTCTGGTCATAGTTCAACCTGAAGCAAGTCTTCCGCTCATATTCTTTCATAAAATAAAATTGCTATTTAAAAATGTCTAAAGGGCAGAATCGGGTGAGATTGAAACAGTGTGGGTTGGCCAGAGATTCCGTGACAATCACACTGCATAGCAGGAAACTGAGGATGCAGGTTGGCATTGAAACCGTCACACGTATCAGACAAAAAAAAAAATGGAAAGTGCTGCATCGTTGCTTTTTTTTTGTAGCAGATCTTGGAAACGGTCTACGGGAAAATCTCACCATCTTTCCGCGAAGGGGCTTGCGGCTGCTCGACGGAGCACGAAATTTGCTGCGGTGGCTTCCCTGTCGGAGGCTCCAGTGATGAGGAGAGACGGCCCCGTACCGTGTGACCTGACGCACGGGAACGCGGAGCAGAACGCGAACCGCAGTGCCTCCAGATTTACAGTGCACTGCAGCGCAGTGAGGAGGATCTCCAACATCTGGATGCTCTCGTCTCGTTCCCTCTGCTGTGGCTAAGCGGGTTTGGTGTCGGGCGAGCAGAGATTTCTTCCCCGCTAGATATTCACCAGTCAACTGAAAGTGGAATTATTGCAAAGTAGAAGCGTTTAGGAACAGGAACCCAACCATGAAGTGGTAAATGCCACCTTTGCAGTGTCATTTGTGAAATTTCTTCCCTGCTACATGTTCCAGAGTCAACTGTAAGTGGTATTATTGCAAAGTGGGAGTGTTTAGGAACAACAGAAACTCAGCCATGAAGTGTCAGACCACGTAAAGTAACAGAGCAGGTCGTCGAGTGATTAAAAATCGCCAACGCTCCGTTGACTCAGTAACTGCAGAGTTCTAAACTTCCTCTGGCATTAACCCCAGCACAGAACTGCATGTCAGGAGCCTCATGGAATGGGCTTCCATGGCCGAGCAGCTGCATGCAAGCCTCACATCACCAAGCGCAATGCCAAGCGTCAGATGGAGTGGTGTAAAGCACAGTGCCACTGGACTCTGGAGCAATGAAAGCGTGTTCTGGGGAGTGACGAATCACGCTACTTGGTCTGGCAGTCTGATGGATGAGTTTGGGTTTGGTGGATGCCACGAGAACGTTACCTGCCTGACTGCATTGTGCCAACTGTAAGGTTTGGTGGAGGAGGGATAATGGTATGGGGCTGTTATTCAGGGGTTAGGCTAGACCCCTTAGTTCCAGTGAAAATAACCCTTAATGCTTAAGCATGCCAAGACATTTTGGACAATTCTATGCTTTCAACTTTGAGGGAACAGTTTGGGGAAGGCCCTTTTCTGTTCCAGCATGACTTTGCCCCAGTGCATAAAGCAAGGTCCATAAAGACATGGATGGGTGAGTTTGGTGTGTAAGAACCTGACTGGCCACACAGAGCCCTGACCTCAACCCCATCAAACACCTTTGGGATGAACTAGAATGGAAATTGTGAGCCAGGCCTTCACGTCCAACATCAGTGCCTGACCACAAAAATGCTCTTCTGGATGAACGGGCAAAAATTCCCACAGACACACTCCAGAACCTTGTGGAAAGCCCCCCCAGAAGAGTGGCAGCTGTTATAGCTGCAAAGGGGGCATCAACTCCCTATTGATGCCTATGGATTTAGAATGTGATGTCATAAAAGTTCCTGTAGATGTAATGGCCAGGTGTCCCAATACTTTTGTGCATGTAGTGCATGTTAAGAAGTGGTGAGTGACAGGGGAGGGGGGATCTGGAGGCCAATCGGCTGCGACCCAGAGCCTCATTCTCACCTGTATATATATCTGTTAAGAAAGGATAGGGCTATATGTACATAGAAAATCCTTCCTGCCCTTGTAGAAATGGCAATTAAAGTAGACGCTCCCCGAGTTATGATTTCCACTCTACGACGAGTAAATATTTTTCAGCACATTATTCAATAATTTGCATGAGATATTCATCAGTTTAATATAAAACGGGCTTTGTGTTAATGATGTTGCCCAACTGCAGGATAATGCAAGTGTTCTAAGCATGTTTAAGGTAGGCTAGGCTATGATGTTTCTAAGGTTAGGTGTACCGTTTTAAAATGCATGTTAGCCTTATGATAGGTTTGCCGGAATGTAATCCATCGTAGCCTGGGAAGCGTCTGTAATTCACTTCTGAAGGAATACAGCACAACCTGCGGCACCTAGAAAGCAACCAGCTTAAACACAGCTAATGAATCAAACTCGTAGACTGAACTCCAGACGGATTTTGGCCCGTGCTCCCTTTGGCTTACTAATCCATTCCCAGGCTCCTCTGACATCCAGTGCCGTACTCTGATACTTTTCCCACATCCTCCTGTGGACCACCAGTCAAAGAGTGCAATGAACCAGCGAGGAGACCATTTAAGCGCCAAGGCGTCCTCACTCAAAGTGTCAGCCATGGAAACAGGAGCACACAGCTCGCCTGTTCCAACGCAGCAGGCATTTATTCCGGTAAGAGGACCAAGAAGTAGAACATACGGCTCAAGCTTTGAAATGAGAGACAGAAGACAGAGTTAATAATTAAGAAAAATAAACCACTTTATTTCATATACACCGGAATTCCTTATGGGCACAAACATTTTCACTGATCTGTTTGTTCTACGCTACTCAGACAGGGTTCCGTAGGCCAAAACACGACCACGTTTTTTCACGCCGTTATAAGACGGGATGATGTCACAAAGGGGAAAGTGCTATTATCAGTCCGACGACCTTCCGCTGTCTCCATGACAACATACCCTCCGTCAATAAGCACAGTACTTATCCAGTCAGGGTCAACAGTTTAAAATCTACATTAAGGGTAACTGGGTTGCGTATGGCAACCTAATAAGTAACACAGTGTTGACAATTAATACAAAACGTTTTGTTTTGTTAAAAGGGAAACAAAAGCAGAAACCCAGATAACGCCATGGTACATATCAGCAAAAGTAAAATTATGCAAACAAACAAGTTATTACCAACAACAAAACCGGCCTCCACAGTGGAAAGCCAATGTACATTTATTTTTTAAAGACAATTTTACGCTTAAATCAATTAATGAAGTGCAAATATTAATTTCAAATTAATCTGTACATTAAAACATACTAATGCAATTCATAAATATTTTTTTCAGTATAGTGGAGAAAAATGAAATGATTCATAGTTTGTGATACCAATAACAAACCAGAATTCAACACTAAAAGGTTCCCACATTATTTTGAGATGACCCAGGGACAGTATTTGAGTTTGCAGGTCCTAATTCCTAAGGATAATTTACTTGCATGTCATGAAATGTTCTTTAGGTTATTGACCAAGCAAGAGATTTTCACCAAAGCCATATTAACGGAGAAAAAAAATTTCACTACATCTGTGCATCGGGACAGAGATACAAATTTTCAGAGGCAGAGACAAGTCTAAAGAGTCAGGCCACCTTCTGTTGATTCCTCATGCAGTCTAGCCAATATTTTAAAGACATTAAAAGAAAGCTTTGTCTTAGTCATTAAAGTAGTCAAAAATTAGAAACATTCAGTTCCTTGTTAAGTAATATATGCTGGTTTATTTTAAGCAGAAGCAGCAATAAATGATGTAATCCATACAGCCCCTGCGGGGAGATCACAAAGACCTCTTTGATCCAACAAAATACCACAGTCAGTTTCATTTTTCCAAGACCATTGAATAAATAATATTTCATTGGATACAGAAAAGGCCTGATATTTCACAAAACGTTTTGAGAGGGTGAAAAAAACCTTCTGGGAAAAAAAAAAAAAAATCTCTATATTTTTGTGCAAGTACATGTGAAAGTGCTTTTTAATCTTTTTTTGGTTTTCATCGAGTGCCAAAATGACCAATAAAAATGCTCAACCTTAAAACTAATATGAAATGTCATGATTTCTTCTTCAAATAATCCCAAAGCAATGATTATTTTAAAGCTTATTAATTCCAGGTTATTAAAATGACTTTCTTCTCTTGGTAACAAGTGACTATAGCTGAATTAAAGATGCGTTAAAGTTTAAAATGTAAATTCTAAACCGAAGACAAATTTGCCGCTGACACACCCGGCACAGACGTTCCACGGAAGCAGAAGGATGGGGCGCCATCTAGGGGTGGGAGGCCTGAACACAAATCCCCATGACTGTGGGGACAGGCGAGCGCCCAGCAGGACGGAACCAGCTGCTGAGATGCGGGGGGGGTGTTTTCAGGACGGGATGCTGTTGAGCAGCATCTCCAGCTGCTCCTCGCCCAGCCGCTGCTTTTCATCCAGGTCCTTCTGCCGGATGAGCAGTGCGGCCTTGGTCTGTACAAAGCTGCGATAGTCCTGCAGCTGCTCGGCTGTCAGGACCCGGGCCAGGATGGCGGACACCACGCGCTCCCGGCGATCCAGGTTATCCTTCAGGTCTTTGGCGTCGTCCTGCTGTTTACACAGCAAACGGTGCCGGTTGTCCAGAGATTGCTGCCACACAGGGGGGACACAGAATTTAATTACTTTCAGGACGGCTTTTCATTATGTGCATCAGAGCAGTTTAAAAGCATTTCACACACCAGGCAACTCCTGATGGCACCAAGAGACAAAATATACTGCTTGCAAGTCTAGCCCAAGGATGCGGTATGACTTTCTGCCAGCAGAGGGCAGTGAAGACAAAAATCTAAGACTGATGGTTAATCATTTTGGCCTGTCCCCGATTTGTGACTGGGTTCTGTTCAGACAGGGCGCACATTGAAATGGACATATGGTCGGAATAAAATAAATGTCAGTGACTTTTAGCTGTAAATCGGGGACAGACTAATTTAAAAAAAAAAAAAAAAAGTCAGTAGCAATATTTTAAGGATTTGAGATTTTTTTTTTTTTGAATAAACTAAAAAAATAAAATTTCAGATTTTTTTCCCAAATGATTTTCAGGACTATGGGGGAAAGAAACATTAGGACGAATCCAATTAAAAAGCAATCAAATGAATTTTATGCATATCATTTTTAGAAGGAATCCAACCAAAAAATAAATTTGGCGTGTGTATATAAAATAAACAAAAAGTAAAATAGCGCATTACGCACCTTCTCCTCCGCGTCAGCCTGCTCCCCAACGGCGGTCAGCGCGTTACGCACCCTGGCCAGACGCACCGACAGGCACAGCAGCAGGCTCACTACGCGCTCCAGGTCCCCCACGAACAGCGTGTAGCGCTCGTACTCAGCCGGCGGGCAGCTCTGCTGCACCAGGGTGTCGACGGCGCCCCCCTGCAGGCCGTTAGCCTCCACCGCATCCTTTAGGGCCACTCGCTGCTTCTCCACCAGCTGCAGGCGCCCCTTGATGCACTCCATCAAAGCCCTCTGAATGGGAGGAAGGAGGCCTTGGAGTTACGAGAGGCCGGGAGACAGACGGATGCAGCATGGACCGAGTTAGCCTGCGTGCTACGCCAGGGGTATACACATCTGATACCCACAGCCGGTCCACGTTTCTGCTGCCGGAAGCTGGGAGGGAGCAAAAACGTGGACCGGCTGTGGGTCCCCGAGGACCGGATTGGGAAACACCGCTCTACAGCTACCTGGAAGCAAACCTGAGCGGTGATCACGGTGGTCCAGGGGACGGTGATCCCAGGATTGTCAACGATGTTTATTTGGTAAGTATCAATCCATCCATCCAACACTGCTTCTCAAGTACACACTATATGTCAAGTGTTGAAAATCCTATGCACTATATAGCTGATTATGGTCTGATCGCCCATCATACAAGAACTCATTTACCTTGCAAAGTGTATCAGACATGGGTCTAATATGTCAGTTTAGGGATCGTCACTAAAACATCGAACAGAAACTGCAGTATCACTCTCAGTCCAGTGCTTTGGCTTGCGGCTTGTTTGTTTGCATAAATTTGACTTTTGCTGACATGTACCACAGCGTTCCCAGAGTTTCTGCTTCATTTCCATTTTTACAAAACAAAATGTTTTATATTGATAATTAGCACTGTGTTTATTACTAGGTTGCCATATGCAACCAAATTTCCCTTAATATAATGACTATTACTGCTAGTGTCTAATGAATCACTATTACAGCAAAACACAGTCCACCCCTCCCCTTCAAATCCGGGAGGGTTGGGGTTGGAAGATGTGAAAATGCGTGAATAATATTTGCCGCCCCAACCTCAAGCCATAAGTCTGCTAGCCTGAACAGTAACATTAAAAAGTCTATTTATTACATAAATAATTACATACATTTATTACATTTTTAAACAAACAGTACTGCACAGTACACTTTGCATGTCAAATTACTGTCATTTCCTATCTAGACCTTTTTATATAATATGCAAACCATCTAAATTATGTCCGGGTATGTTGTTACTACTGTACGCGCTGGGAGCTCTAGGTTTTGAACCCATTGTTAAAAATGCAAAATTAACGGCACTGAAAAATTTATGAGTTACTGTGAAGAACGCGAGATTCCAAGGTCACAAAGACAGCTACCACGTGAGCGAGGCTTACCGAGACCGATATGCAGCGTACCCAATCAACAATTTTTATATTAAAATTATACTATGCAATTAAACTAACGAATATTATGTATCACTAATAAATATATTTGATATTATGTGATCCAAATGATTTTCAGTAATGATTTTAGCTTACGCGTTTTCTGAGTTTCTGTGATATTCCTATAATCCCTAATGTTTAATTGTTCATGGCCAATTGACAAATAATCGAAACCGCGACCGTCAAATGCATGAATGTGAAGGGATTACTGCATATCCATCCATCCATGCATTGAGTACAGGGTCACTGGGGCAAGCGTGTACGTCCCTAACTCCCAGCAGCATAGGGCACACACACACACACACACACACACACAAATTGAGCACCTAACTGCATGCAGGACAGTTGAAGAATCCCCAGAGAGAACATACAGATTCCACAAACACAGAGTGCAAGAGGGATTCAAACCAACAACCTGCAGGTGTGAGGCAAGTTATATACTTAAATATAATCAAAAATAGCTACTGGGCTGATACTGGGCTGATACTGAGCAGTTATTTGGTCAGTCTACAAAGATTCTTCAGGAATCAGGAATCTTCAGTAAATTTCCTTGAGGTCATTTCCCTAAATTCCCAACAGGCAAATCTGGGGACACCCATGTAGGGCCTGTGTTGGATTTACCTTCTTTTCTGTGATGTCACTTCCTTTATTTACGTGGCCATCTTGCATCTGCCCATCGGGGTCTGGGTTCTCATTGCTTGGTGGCATCATGTTCTGCTCCTCTAAAATTTCAGAGCTTAAAAATAAACGAGGAAGTAAGAAAACCCTACTATACACATACATCCACAATCTGATCTTTTTAAACACACTGTGAGTCTTGTATTTTCTCTGTAACCAGAGGGAATATGACTTTAATTCACATAAAATTTAATACGCATAATCACACATACAGTAAGTATCCTTTTGTGTTTACAGAAGCATAAGGTTACCTGTCGCCAGCTTGCTGTGTGTGTTTATGTCTGTAATGTTCTTCCATTAGCAGTGTGTCCTCAGACAGCAGCTCCTCCATCAGCATCACTGCCGTCTTGCGATTGGTCACCGGGAGCAGGACACGGGCCAGTGATTGGTCCTCCGCGACAACTTCCTCCACCAGCACCTGCCACCGTGGCTTGACTGGGCTGATGACATTTTCTGGAGCTCCGGTCTCGACCAGAGTCTCACCTCCTTTCTCAGTCTCCTCTTTAGGCAGATCACCGTCTTTTCCCTCATTTTCCTCCAGGTCTGGACCTTCTGAGGTCGTCACCACCGGTGGCTCGTGCGTCGCCGGTTCCGGCGACGCGCTCGGGGATTCAGTCTCACCGGAGATGTGGCGAGATTCTTCCATAACCTCTTCGTTCTGCGCGACGAGCCACGAACTCGGATCGGTGGTGACGCCTCGGCCCAGGAACACCTCCTGGGAGGGATCGGGTCTCGGAACATCATCCTGGTCCGGTAACAGGGCGTGCACGGGAGGGGCCGTGCCGATTCTGCTGTGAGCACAAATTGCATGTCAGTGATGCCAGTCTTTCCGTGTGAATGTGCGCGGCGTACGCCGCGAGCAGTCACTGTTACATACCTGGAACCGGTCGGACTAGATGGCGATACGGAACCGGTCTTGCTGGTCCGTCGTTCCTGGGAGGCTTGGCTACCGGGGAACGGCATCTCGGCTTCACTGACGTAGAAGACACTGTTGCCCACGACACTGCTGGCCTCGGATGGAGAGGGGGGCCCCATCGACTGGGGGGACCCACTCTGCGGCCTGTCAGGGCCGTCGCTGAGGCCCCGGAGCCCTGTCTCACTGCCCAGTTCGGGGGCGGTGTCCTGTCTCACAAAGGGCGTCCTACGTGGCCGCAGCTGGAGTTTCCTCGTCGCCTCCCAGAAGGAGAGACGCCGCTGCTCTCGGCCCGGGGGGGTCCGCCTGTCCTCCAGCTGGTCCAGCTGCTCAGAGCTCTTGCTTAGGGCCTGTACCGCGTCGATCCGGCCTGCTCCCAGCTCCTCCATGGACTTTCCCCTGAGGGCCACCTGCCGAGCTGGGATGTCCCCCGACACGGAGACCGCCCGGTTTGTAAGAGCCCGCACTGCCCCATCCGGTCTCTTCTGAGCACTGGCAGAGCAGGGAGAGGGACTCGTCAGTGGACGCGTGCATTGAGTCTCAAGCTAGACTCGCGTTAGCCATCAACACATTCAGGAGTAGGTCCCACCCTCGATTATCATCCCGCAAGTGTTTGTTCATTAACTGCCACATCCACAAATCCTGCATCTTCGCTAAATACAATGCAGATGGTTCACCACATCCAACTGAACATACAAAACCGTCTTCCGTGAGTAAAGGCGACTTACGTCACCAGCACAACCCAGAAGCTAAGCTAGCTGAGCTGCAGTTTCGACATCTAGAAGCTGGGAAAGAGCAAACACGTCTTGGGGTCCTACAGGACCGGTTTGAAAAACACTGATCTAAACATCTCATTCATCCACCTTTGAACAGCGCATCCTAGTTAGAGTCGGGGGGGGCACATTCATGCTCACACTCACACAAACATATTCTATGGGCAGTGTGACCTAACTGCATGCCTTGAGAATGTGGGAGGAAACCGGAGTAGAGAGAGACCTGGCAGCACACGGGGAGAACACGCAAAACTTCACACACAGAGGGCGGAGGCGGGATTTACACCTCTTATTCATCACCGGTGAAACGTCTTACCAAGAATTCTGGGTGGAGGAAACTGGAGGTTTGTGGATGTCATCTTCAACCTGGCGGCACAGAAACAGGAAACGAGAGAACACAAAATACATGTAAACCCACTCATCGTTTGCGTGTATATTTAATTAGAGCTGTTAAAATTTTATAGAAGGTCCTGCTTAGACGGGTGTAAGGAATGTGCTTCCTAAATAAATTACTAGCCGTGAAGGAATTGGGTCTTCTGTGAAATTAACTTCAGTCTCACATTAAGGATGATGTAATTTATTGGTTTAACTGCCAGCCAATCACAAGCCAGACTCAGAAGGCAGACCCCAAGTGAACGTCAGCCCATGGAAGTTTTAGTTATAGAAGGGCAGAAAAATGATTGGTTATCTCTCCGAATTGATCAGATTGTAGAGGAGGTGGGCTAAAGTAACTAGATGAGGTGGGATCAACCAATCAGATATCTTGGTCCCACCTCCTCTAGTTGTTCACCTTCCTCTACAATCTGACTGATTCCTCTCTCTGAACCAATCATTTTTTCTTCTCCCCTCAGAACAGAAGTAAAACTCCAGCGAGCCGAACAACACAGCAGTCAAAAGGACGAGACCCACCTGAAGGTTGTAGGGAGTGGAGGTGGAGCGGGTTTGGAAGAAGGTTCCCTGTTCGGGCTGATCCAATAGGGTCTCAGCGGAGGCAGACTTCCCGGCTGCGGAGCTGGTACATTCCCTCCAGTTGTTTTTACATGGGAGCACATCACTGTGGACAGAGCTGAACTGGGAGGACAGGAAGGGGCCACTGGAGTCCAGTACGCGGCCTGCAGAAAGGGGCCTTAGGAGCTTCGGTCTTGGCGCCACATTCCCGGAAAGCAGCCTGAGGGCGAGGTCTGCAGGCCTCCCGGCTGTAGAGTGCCTCTGGGAGTACAGAGGCTGCTGGGGCTCGGCCGTCTTCTGCCCGGTCTTCCTCTCCATATAGGCTACCAGGGCCTTCTGCTGGATCTGCTTCAGGGTGTTTTTGGGCAGGCCAGAGGTAGAGAAGGCACGGTCCCGGGTCTCGAACAACTTCTTCCTGGAGGCCACCAGCCCCTGCTCGCTGACGTCATCCCTGGACAGTAGGCCTTCCTCCTCATTGCCCAAGGAGTTACACACGGGATGCAAGGGTGCAGCCCCCACTTGATTCAGCTTCTCCGGCTCGGAGTAGCAGAGTTTCTTTTGCTCAGAAGTCAGCCTCCTCCTGCTCCCGATTCGTGCTACCTGAGGCAGAGGGACATTGGTCGGCTTTGCCTTGTCTTTTCCTTGCTCTTCTGCCTCTTCCCAATTCCTGTTCTCTTTCCCTTGCAACTCTGTTTCCAGCTCGAAGCAGGGTGAGGGGCTTTCGGGTGTCACCGGAGACCCCTGGAGGGACACGGCAGAGTTCAGGAAAGATGGCCTCAGATCGAGCCGTGGTTTGATTCTGTGAGGCCATGAGAGCTGCAAGTCCCTCCTTTTGAAGGATGTTTCCCTTAAGACCTTCTTCTGAGCATCCTTTAGCTTTTCCCTGTAATACTTCTTGAAGGATTCATCCAGGGTTCCTACTGGGCTGGAGAGATGCTCTTGGTTTTGCCTGTTCTCGCCGCATGTGCTGTTCAGCAGGATACCACTTCTGCTGGAGGTGCTCCCTTCCTCTACACTCTGCTGCCTGAGGGGGGCGCTATACCGCCTGGACTCCCTCCACTTCCCACTGGCGTCACTCTTGGGCCTGTGCATCAGCACTCCCCTGTTCTCACCTGTGAGATGGTACAAGAGAGGAGTGGTCTCCTTGTTGATCTTATCACTGGCTAAGTCTCCCAAAGGCTGTCTCTTCCCTCTTACTGCAAGGTCTGCTTTCTTATCGATGCCTCCCTGGTCTGCGTTAAGTACAGCAGCAGTGTCCTTGTCATCTTTGTAAATTCGGGGACCACCGTCCTCTGGACCACAGTAGAAAATGGGATGTCTTTGGGAGCTAGAGCTTCTCTCACTGGTTGTTTCTTCCAAACTCTCAAGACCATAGAATCCCTGGTTTGAGATATTACTCTGAGCACACGAGACTTTGCTCTGAGACTCCTCGTCTTTGATGCTGTTGTACGCATCGGGACTCTTATGACAGGTTTCCGAGTCCTGCAACCCATCATGACTGTTCTCGTGTCCTAGTCGCACATTATGGTCAACCACAGGACTGAGTAACCCATCTTCCATCTCCACCAGCCTGTGGGTGTCTGCTGTAGACGAAGGACTGATCTCTCCCTCTGAAAGAGCATCTCTACAACTCGACTCTGAGGACTTGCACACGCCGGTTACGAAGTAGAAATTCCCTTTGTGCTGGATGTGGCCATTTGGCAGGTTCTGCATTGCATGCTGGGTATCCCCGGGTTGCAACTGCTCCAGGAGGTTGGCCCTTTGCTCAGAACGTGACCTCCTGCTTTGATTTTCAGACCAGTTACCAGCACCTACGACCTGCTGTTTCAGGAATTCTGGTTGAATAAAGGACGAAGACTGCTGGTTTAAAGAACTTTGAATAGGCTTTTGTTTGGGTGTCTGATCCAAGTCTTCCAGACCTTCTGGACATTCCAGGTTAGACTGTGAGATCCTTCGGCCATAGGCCAACTTCTGTCTGGGTTGAGCAGCATCAGGATTAGCAGTCTCAGACCTCTGGTGTGATCTTTCAGCCCAAGGGCCATGAGAACTCAAGTTCTCTCTGTAATTTTCCAAGTTCTTGATGGTTATGAAACTGTCTAGACGAGCTGGTGGTGGTGGAGGTGGTTCCCGGGGGCAGTATCCGCCATGGCAGGAACCATGGCAGTAGCACTCCTGCGAGTCACCCCCTACGGTCTCAAAAAGCTGGTCCACGCTTGCGGATCTGTTGATGTTGATAATGCTGGGACTGTAGACACCCTTGACGTACTTCAGATCTGCGTACTGAAGGCTTTGGTGGTGGATGTCTTCTGGCAGGAATGGGGAGGCGTAGTCTGGGGCATTGGAGCCCCCGGAGAAGGAGCTGTACGCCGAGTCCCCCTTCCCGTGGTGGTGGCTGAACTGGTCGATGCTGCTGGTGGACTTGGCTGGCGAGAGTCGGCTCCCTGGGCAGCACGGCGGCCGCGCGTCCAGGCTGCTGGTGCCCTCAAAGTGGAAGTCGAAGGAGTCCATCGCGGTCTGCCACGCGGAGACGAGGACGTAGGAGAGCGAGTCTGTCACCACGCCATTCCACTGCAGTTTCTGCAGAAAATAGGTACATACAGAACAAGAAAGTACAACCATCAAAACAAATTGCAAATGAGAGGACATTAAAAATATCAGCTTATAATACTGATTCATTGTGCTGCTCTGGGTATTACTCAAATTACTGAAACTCACTGGGGGAAAACCTCAACTGGAATGAGATAAAATCCTCATTGAGACACAACTGCTTTAACGTTTTTTAATGTTTCTACCAAAAGCTCCACATACGCTGCAAATTCCATCGACCTGCTGAATGTCTTATCGCAACTTGAAGAAAGGGCCAATTTTACAGGTGCTCTCTGCAGTGTTAATTCATTAAAGCATTACCAAAATACTGATTAACAAACCGAGGTACATTCTTGGGAGTAGTCCAGCATGTTTAACATTTAAGAATATGGTTATTTTTTACGACAGGTCATCAATAGGTTATCAGTCGACTGGACAGCTTTTTTTTTATTTTTAAACTGCTGCAAACTTTCCCTAGATAATGTGCAGCAATGGATAGACTCCACTTCATCTTGAAATGCTTACCATACCAGTTTAACTTGGTTTGTTAAAAACAGATACGTTTTGAAGGACATCGTCTTATGAAGTTCCTTTACCTAGGGTGTCCACCAGCTTACTTTCTATCCACAGCTTAGGGGACATTCTCATGTCGCGAGGACTAATGCTCTCTCATTCGCTCAGTGGGCCGATTTAACCCATGAACAGGGACGACATGCTGAACGTCCAGTGCGCTGATGGGGACCTGCGACCCCCCCCCCCCCCACCCCGACGCTATAACCCGACACCCACTACTAACAAACAAGAAGCACTCGAGTGGAAATGATGGTCTGGGAATGTCCGTGAAGGAACGCGCTTAGGGCAAAGGAACACACACACGCACCGCTATCATTGCGGCGGCTAACGACTCCTACTGACTCTCCTTCAACAAGCTGAATGACTCCTAATCACGCATCAACAGCTCCAAAACAAAGGACATGGATGAACAAAATTATGGAAATTACCCTGGGAAGTATCACACAGATTTCTGGGCTCTTTCCAAACAGTGTGTGGGGCATACAGAGCATCACAACACGATGTCTTTAACTTTCGGAGAAAACAGGACTACGAAAGACAACGGACGTCACATTCTCATCGCTTTCCGTGTCGCACAATTGCTGTAGTTTGCGTAATATCTGTAGTGATATTATGCTCCGTTTCTGTACTGTGGCATCACCGAGAGCAAAGCACACAGGAACAGACGTAAGGTGCCCCCAGATAGCAGGTGCACAGCCAGCCCCGCGATGCCCCTTCAGGACGGGAGTTTGTGTCAGTTCTCTCTGCTCATTTCCCGCTGACACACTCTGGATCTTATTCAAGCACCATTCAACAATAGAGACAATGCACACAAATCGCAGTGCTTAAAAAAAAATGAAAGACATTTAAAACATCTAAAAATGTTGGTTTTACTTGTTTTAGGCAGAATAATCCTCTCGGTCCGAGAAGTTCAAGCAAATTGAGACACAAAAAAAAAAGAAGGAAAAAAAAAAAGTTAAACGACTTGTAGTACAATTTCAAAATACTGAAAAACATTTATATATCACTTACCTGATATCCATCTTAAAAGATAATAAAAATAAAATCAGCTAGATATGAGATGTCTCCTCCTTCTTATGAATTAAACTGTCCAGAAAACCAGGCGTTTGACTTCACACTAATCCAAAACAAAACAAAAAAAGACAGCAGAAAGGAGAGATTTCATTGACGTAGATGAATGAGAGAGAGGAGGCTGGCTGGCTGCAGAAACATGCAGAGCACTTTGGGAGGAGAAGTTCTGGCCAGATGCTGACGCCGTGCACCAGTGACGTCCACCTCGCCGATGTACGACCAACGCGGGAGAAGGCCTTTCTCTGCTGATAATGCGGCCTGAAAAAAAAAACGGAGTGGGGGGGGGGGGGGGGGGGGTG
>JAODJU010000048.1:4425803-4436195 GCA_026776725.1 Gnathonemus echidnorhynchus
GAGAAATAGGCTGCAATGAACACGGTTTAATAATAAACTCAGACAAACAAAGAAATGGTAACTCGGTGCTCCTAAACTAGGAGTGTGGAAGAGATCCGATTGCAGGCAGATTTTAAACAAAGCCAAACATTTCCTACTGTGGACCGAGTCGTACTCAGCACAAGGATGCGGGTACAGCAAACGGATACAGTGCGATTGGCTCATCTGATATCAAATCTCCTGTTTGGTCCATGTCACTATTAACAGAAGAATAAACCGTTTTTATGCAAAAGAACAACATGACAGCTGAATGCTTTTAATAATTTTCATTGGGGGCCGTTTTACGATGCAAACAATGAATGGGTTTAGTATATCCACATCATAAATCACCCCTCACATTTACAATCCACGGACAACGAAAGTAAACAGTGCCAAAGTTCTACTGATGGAAATATCTGTCATCATGCTAGAAAAAAAAAATCAGCTCAACACGATATGCATGGTGAGAGTTCATGTTTGCCTCTCAGCTAGATGCGGCGCTGTCAGCCTACAAAATCATAACACAGCTCGCAAAAAATGTCACTAAACCAACATTACCAGATCAGACACGCCAAGGCAAAACCAAGCCCAGTGTCTAAACAGAAATGTTCAAAACCGCACGCCAAATGGCCATGGTATTTACCCTTTTATCATATTTTACGTATAGAGATTCCAAGAAAAAAAGATTCAGTACGTTTTAGTTTGTCAAAACACTTGAGGGTATGAAAACATCTAAATGGATGTTTGCTAGCCGGCTACCCGAGACTCCGGCAGAGGAGAGACTCGGGGAAACTTTCACTGACAGCTCGGAGCACAAAATACAGGAGCCGGGCGAAACGCGATGAGGGGACACAGAAATGAATTATTCACCCGGGCCGAAGTATAGAATCATAAATGGGCTACCAAGCGAGAATTGTGATCAGAACTCTTAGTTCTGCGCCCTTAGGGGAAAAGTATAGCCCCACATTTCCTGCCGGTGATCCTCATAGCTGGGAGGGCAGAGCAATTAAAAGCCCAGGTGTGGTCTGAGTGAATAAAGTTACAGGTAGGCTATGCTCTGGTATGAGTACAATCCCAGGTATGGTGTGGTAGAAGCAGGACAAACCTAAAATCAGCTACATCAAAAGCGTTGTGAAGTTGCAAACCCTACAGGCAGTTTACAAGGTAATAAAACTTTCACATGCGTGTGCAGACTTGTCTCGAATAGAAAATCTCACTCCAGCCAGCTGACCAAAAGTTGGCAACCATGCGTACAGCATTTTCAGGCTAAAAAACCGTTTCACATACGGCTAATATGTGCCGTCAGCGGAGCCGGACATCGTGCCCAGTGCGACCGGATGGCGTGCGGACCCATTTACCGCAGTTAACCGGCCTGTACTCGGCGTGTGGAGGAGACCTTGACCCGCTGCAAAACCACTGTGTTTCTCCCGTGTGCCAGGGGAGACAGAGGGACAGTGTTCATGCTGCGTGGCCGATTCGGTTACAGCCTCAGGACAAAACCCCAGTGTCTAGTTTCCGCCAAACGGCTCCGGACAATGCTGCCATTTTTTTTGTTCCCACTTTAAATTAAACATATAAAAGTCATCAGGCTGAAAGGGGAATTGTGCATTATTTAGTCAAAATTTGCCACGACTTCATTCTCTTAAAATTTGGTCACAGGAGATGAGAAATGCACCCACTATCTCGATCACTACTCTTTACCCCCAGATATTTTTAGATTTTACCTCCCAACAAAACTTTGTACATTACACAGGGAGAGCAATTTCTAAATGTTAATAGCGTTTAACTCATGCAAGTGGCGTTGAAACATGTATGCAAATAAAGAAACGTAAAGTACTTGGAACCACTGGATTAGAGCAGACAATAAAAGTGTCAGAATCTGTCCAGGGCATCCCATGCAAAGCCATCTTCGGCGTGCTTACCGTGCTTTCGTTGTAGGCCTACTACTCAGCAGCTCTGACAATAATACCGAAAACTTCCAAAATACGGGTTTACAACCTGCCAAGACTAAAAGTTTTACCTACATATTTCAATGCCCGTATCAAACTGCATAGGACATCAATACGTACAACGTTATGTTAACCGGTCGTGCCCATTATACGAACAGATCAAAGATCACTACCTATATCGGCAGTGCTTCTTATTTAAAAACCATAATATAAATGGTGATTATGAAACAGCAAGTTGGAGATCACCCCCAACATAAAGTTGCTTTCTTGTTGGGCGGCTGGACACATTTTGTAGCACTGCATCACAAGCCCTAACTCTTGTTGAACCGCTGAGGTCGAAACCAACCCACGTTGCCGAAAAGGGGAGCGATACCAAAAGCACCTGCCGGTCATCGTGGACACATACCTGGCGATCACCCCCGAAAAGCTCCCCAAGGCTTTCCTGTGGCGTCCGAAAAATCTCCTCCTGGGGGAGACCCGTCCTTCCACCGGCAGCAAAAGCTGACTGAAACTTTTCCTCCGCTTAATGCTCCCAGAAAACAGCGTGTCCGCCGCTTCCATATACCTGCGCCCTCAGTAGGTTTCACAATGGGCTGAAAAGGAAAGGGAGCCTTTCTGAGGAGGAGGAGTAAAGCTGAGCCAATGGAGGCGGCTTTGCCAAATAAACACGCCGATCATTACAGTATCATCATATTCAATATCATATGTTTGATACACTCTCATAATTTATTTTCAATAAAACAAAAATAATAATGCACGTTACGTGCGCTTGCTTTTTTATTTTCTGATCGACGGCAAGAAACTGTCCGACGGTCCCTAAGTCAGGTATTTCTGCTCCACAGAAAATTCAGTTTCGAGTCCCGGGCACTTCCTAAATTCTGATTATAGTTTAGTTACCTATGTTGCTCGGGATCGGTTCCAGCTTCCATGTTCTGGATAAGCGGCTGGAAGATGATGGATGTTTTACCGATCTGTGAAATTTTTATACAACGTAAACCGGTCCGCAGAAATCAAAAAGTTGGGAACCCATAACCTGAATTCCCTTTGTAAATGTGTGTAATTACAATTCCAAATTATAGTGCTCGCTTGTATCACTGCGATAATCACATATCCTCCTTGTGTGACTAGCATAGCTTACAATAATAAACGAGTACGTTAAAGTTTCGTTCATCTCCAATTCATGAATAAAGCAAAGGCAGTTCATCATTATTCTGTTTGGGGAGGCAGAAATACCCAACGTATAGGTCATAGTTTGAGCTGCACACCTTGTTTCTCTTATGTTGGCCTGTAGCTCACTAAACCTGTTTGACCCAGCAGACTACATGAGGAACTAAAGAGTAATGTCCAGCTGAAACGGTAACGTCTGGAATGTCTGGCGTTCATGTTCATTTTTGTTCACGTGTCTGTCACAATAGTTCAATAACTAAAATTAGCAGTAGCACACATAGGTGTGTACATAACCCATCCATCATACTATATTATAATCATCTTGTGCTAATTTGGGATCGTTACTAAATAAAACGATTACACAGGTTAAAAGCAAATAAACCCGCAAAAAACAGGTTGTATTGCTCACGAAATCTGGATTTTTGTAACTTAAGCGCTTGCATCTTGCAATGCCTTTTTAAAATCCGAAATAATCTGCCGGATATGGGATTAAATATACATTTTTTTTAAAATGCGCCAGGAAACTAACACAAGGGCTGCATTCTAAATTCCTACCAGTAGGGGAAAACTAGACAACTGCGCATAGGAGTTGAGTTCCTGAATGCGCTCCACAACGCACTGACCATGTTGCTGGTTAGCAGTAATGCAGTACAGTGGGGGAAATATCCATTTTGATTATATGTCTGTTGCTGTAGCTAAGACAAAAAACCTGAGAAACTCAACCATATGCAGAAACCTTTTAAACGTACCATTATTTGACAAAATGCAGTGGGAAAAAAATGCACAAAAAGATGACACAAGCAATCTAAAACTTTACCATAGAGTTTATTCTCAATACAACAAAATACCAATATTTAAGAGACTCAGAAACCCCTTGATTACAAGTTAATACTCACTTAACAAGAATATGTAAATTACATGTTATTCCAAGACTGGAAAACTAAAAATGGACTCTAAAGTACCTTTATTTCATAATATTGCCTCCATCATATATATCTTTAAATTTGAAAAGCATAAACTGACAAAAGAGCACAATATATCAAACCACCTAGTTCTATTTAAAACATTGAAATAACACCGTCTAGTTAACATGACCTTCTGATTTAATTTTAGCGATATTGAACTTTTCTACATTATATCCCAGATAGACTCTGTGGAGCGATTCTTCTCGCCAGCTGTTAATAACAATTACGAAAAGTCTATATTCTTCCAGCCTTCATTGTATGCACTGAATAGAGTCTCAACTCTGTACCATATATACAAAATAGGACATTTACAGTTCAAGGTACATCAGGGATAAAAGGTGACAGACAGCACAGAGGCTTGTACAAACACCGCAAAAATGTGCTGGAAACACATTAATTTCTAATGTGTTGATATATACAGACTTCTAAGACTAAAATAGCCCATTATGGGGGTGGAGCCTGAAATATGGGGTTACGTTGTCGTTTCACCAGCGATATTTACAATTGGAATTTATAAACACAACGGCAACAAAATAACAAGGCATGCAGAGACAAAACATATCAATATACATTTTTACAGAAGTGTAATTAAATTAAAAACATGCAAGTGTTTTTTAGGTGGTACATCAGACTTTGATTGATGATTTCTTTAACAAACTAATTAAATCTAGGTCAAGAATTATCAACAAAGGCTATACAAATAGTACTAATTTAACTTTGTTACTATTACAAAGCAGGAAAATAATAACAGTACATAAACGTGTCAAAGCTTATTAAATATAATTAAATATTCAATTACCTTCCTGCTTTTGGCCATAGTGACAATAATGAAAGATCCTTGCATTTGTATATTAATAAATAATCTGAAAGCTACGACAATAAAGTACTAGAGAGAGAGGTTTCAATGTACAATTTTAGATGGTTACAGTATTTTAGCCAGTCCTGAAGAATACTGTTATTCACAGACAGAATGATCAGATCACAAATGCAATGTCCAGTTGTAACTGCAAATTGATTCACTGAAAGGTCATCACACTGCATAAAGAAACAGCATGAGAGCCAAGCGAGCAGACCGAGTGTCCTACAGGGCCAATTTGGACCAGGCCCAGCTAAATTTTGGTCTGACATGTAAAGACTTGAGGGGAGCCAAATGCCATTCTGGAAATTCATCCTTGTGCCCAAACCTGCCCCCCCCCCAATTTTTCTTAGTTATGATTTCTAATCCTGTAATTAAAGTTAATCGGAAAATAAAACTGCATAGATTTTTGTTCTGATGCTCTTACTAGCGTAAGAACAGTTAACAGTTTTCCCAGAAAATAAGCAGGGAGCCGATGTTTAAACCGTAGTGCAAAATGACATTTCCAACACAGTGGTCCACTCAGTACACACACACATACATAATGTATATAGCCTTTCTGTCGTCACACTTGTTGTGAAACCATTCCATTTTTTTGCTTACAAACCCCACTTCATAATCTGCATCAGCCTTCTGGATACAAATCACAGACCTCCACGTCTGTCTCTATTTGTCTAACGGAGCTTCTTCAACCAGAAAACCAACATGCACTTGATCACATCTTTGAGCAAAACAAAAAGTGACTTAGAGGATAATTTAAAAACCGTATCTTTAATAAACTTCTTTATCTTAAAACCTGTTCACACAGGTTTTGTAGACGCCTTTGAAAGGAATCTTCTCGCACTTTCATTATAATATAAATTATATGCAAAATGTATTTTATTAAGCCACTGCAGGAGACCCTTAATACACCTAAATTTAAATATTAAATTTTAATATACAAATTTAGTCACAGCACTTATATCAACCCTGTTAAGTCTTCATTTCTTGAAGTGAAATTACAGCTGATCTAGAACAAGGCAATTGATCATAATAGAAATACTTTTATAGGGGTATTTAATTTGTACCTGGAAGAAAAACTAGCCCTGCACTCTGAACCATGATAAAAAAAACAAGCATTTCCTATATGCTAGGTAAAATTTCATATTTCTTCTTTAAAATGGCTGGTCTTATGACACTCTTCCCAGACTAATCTGGGGGGGGAGGGGGAAAGATACAATAAAATATTCTCAGGTGCAGCTTTTATAAAAGAAAAAATCCTACTGATAAAATCATATTGCAAGGCCACAGACTCAAAATGAAGTTTTTTTTTTGTTTTGTTTTTTTTGTTTAAAGGTAAAATGTCCTGTTTTAGCGAGCACTAAAGAGGCAGAACGCCTCGCAGCGTTTAGCAGGATTTTTTGCAAAAAATAAATACAGTAGGTGGGTGTACGTGGCTCCAGTTTTTAGTGTCCCTGTGAGGTACAATGATCTCGGAGATTCAGGCAGGTAAATTGTGTGCAGGTATCTCCTCTTCCCACACGGGGGCGCTCTCACGCGGCTGCCATCTGCCCGGAAGACCAGTCGCTCAGGTAATTCTGCTTCTACGGCGAACCACAGCGGGGAGCCGCTCCTGGTCCGTCACCCGTGTGCCACCTGATGCTCCAGTAGCCGCGGAGACCCCCCCGCGACCTCCGGCCAGCCGTCGCCGCCCCGGTTGCATGCGCGGTCGTTTGTGCTACTCGCATATATAGAAAAATAGTACAGAACTGCGGTGGAACTTTCTTGTGTATCAAATACAAGGCACAAAAACAATGATATAAAAAAAAAGAAAGAACTGATCTTAGTTTTTAAAAAAGCACCTTTGGTTAAAAAGGAGGTACACCAGTTTAAAGACAACGGTAGAAAAAAACCAAGATAAATAGCATTTGCTCTTCGTATAGCAAACAGATTCTTTCAGAGCGCTTTAGTGAAAACGAAAGCAGTGGCTTCATTCATTCATTCTTACAAACACAGATGGCTTAAAAACAATAAAAAGACCCAAAAACATCCCTCAGTATGTACAGTGCACACCTTAGAAATTCTCAGATAATCTTTGTAGATGCAGAACCACCAGTACGAGGATGATGTCATTTTTACAGATGTATAGTACTTTCTGGTTCTGGTTTTTGGAAAACTCATAAAGGATCGAGCACAGTGCTATGGGTGTATTTGAGGCAGATGAGCCCATTTTGAGGTGTGTGGGTGGGGTGTAGGGGCCGGCCACTAGGGGGCGAGCTTGGCGTCCAGCCGAAGCCAGTGCAGACCCTGCCGCGCGTAGCGTACTAGCTCTGTCATGGTGCTGGTGTTGAAGATCAGGGGCGTCATCACCTTGTCCAGCTCAGCAAAGAATTCTGGGAAAGACAGCACACGACAGTGGTAGCACATTGTCCTCGCATGACCCTCTGGTCCTCTGCTGTGCAAAAATCAACTCTAGCAGGTTCAGAATGTTCTGTGAACCATGATCCATGTTAAAAAATAAACCTTTAATGAAGTTATTCACTGAATAAAGCAGAAAACTGGTGAGAAAGCGGACAGTACAGTCCCTTCATGGATGACACAAATTGTGATCAGTGTTTCCTTATCTGGTCCTCGTGGACAGTCCATGATTTTGCTATTGGGGGGGGGGGGGGGGGGGGGGGCACAAAAACAATGGAATGAAGGAGAGGGACAGTGCAGGAAATAGGGACTCCCCAAACAGGAAGCAGAGCGGCGCGGGCCGTGCTGGAGAGAGTAGAAGTAAGTTTCTGGGCAAGCCGCAAAGCGGTGCCCCCTACTGGAAATGTGAGGGAATGCAGCTTAAAGAGAGTGAGAGGCCAAGCAGCAGGGATAAGAGAGGCAGAGCGAGCCAGGGAACTGGCACACCTGCGAGGGCAGAGGGAGCTTCACCGAGCGACGGTGACCCGCCCGGCGAAGCCCCCCCATTGCAATCCGCGGCAGACAACTGCTTTTTAATGACTGACAAAAACATGGGACTTGGCAAGAAGCAGCCGCCAGCTGACATGTTTGACGGTGAGCAATTAGGGCCAAATTAGCTGTGAATTGTACAAACAGAGACGAGCGAGCGGCTAACGGGACCCATGATTAGAGGATGACGATGTCGGAGAGGGGGCTCCTGGGCCAGGTACAAGGGGCACCCACCTGCCGGTCACATGGGCTTAAAAAAGGTAAAACACACGGGGTTTACACAACACAAAGAAGTGCTATTAGTGCTTGAGAAGAGTATATATGTACCGGAATCCCGGTGTGTTTCTGGATCACAGACAGATCACTCTCCCAGACACCGGAATCCCGGTGTGTTTCTGGATCACAGACAGATCACTCTCCCAGACACCGGAATCCCGGTGTGTTTCTGGATCACAGACAGATCACTCTCCCAGACGCCGGAATCCCGGTGTGTTTCTGGATCCCAGACAGATCCCTCTCCCAGACACCGGAATCCCGGTGTGTTTCTGGATCACAGACAGATCCCTCTCCCAGATATCCCTCTCAGAGCTTTTTGGTAACTCCTAGTCCCATTTAAACTGAAGCTGTAGCAGCAGGAGGATTAGTAGCTCTCCATGGGAGGCCCAGCGGCCGGGGGGAAGCTCCCAGTGGTTATTGAAGGGCAGACGGATTAAACGGCAGATAACGTTAACCTGAAGGAAGCAGGTGACGCGTCCACGCTCAGAAAACTGCTGTCACAGGGAGCAGACTGACTGGATTCTGAGCCCGTCCCACCTGCGGGTCATGCCCCCCCCCCCATCGCTCCAAACGATGTCTCAGGAACAGCCAGTTCCCGCTCCGTGCAGGGCGACGCGCTCCGGACGGCTCTGTTTGACATTCCGTTCACCGCGTTTGTTTACCGGCAGCTGCTCTGCTTGTGATGACTAATGTGGCCATTCTGCGAAAGGCTAATGGCCCCCCCCCCCCCCAAAAAAGATGCAGAAAGGGGCCCGAGTTTTTCGGACTAAATACACATCCATCCATCTCAATTTCCCAAAGCCCTTTGCGTGTGTCCTTTACTATTAAAAATGCTCCGATTTGATCAATGGATTCCCCATCCCTGTCCTTATGTGTTATATACAGACGCCGATCTTTGGCATTTCGATTCCAGTTTGTTTCAACATCACCGGCATCTGTCAGTCTCATATTTATAAAGAGAGTTAGAACAGGAGAAGCTCGCAAGGCTGACCAAGTACACACTCATCCATCTCAATTAGCCCCGACCTTTGGGCCTGTTCAGGGCAACCCACAGCACCTCCATCACCCCATCATGACAGAGAACAGAATGGTGGCTGCCTGGGACCCGTCATGTGGCAATTATGGTAAATGGGGACATGCTCTGGGGGGGACAAAAACACAATGTGCCTCAGTGTGGAAGCTGTTAAGGCCCTCAACCGCTCCTTGACTGAAGTGCGGCTGTCACACCCGCCGACTGGAGCACAGCTATGGCACGTGCTGAAGTTGGCCAGACAGGACAGCGGCTCCTGGCGGCCAGAGTTAGCCAGAGACACAGCGGAAGGGGCCACCAGGGCTCCTGAAGGGACAGGCCTTCCGTCTCTGAAAGGCAGACCCGCCCACAGCAGCCACGCTTGCAGAGACACCTAGAGGCCACACTGCGCCATTACTGCTGGGCCAAACTTGGGGGAAGCCGCCCACTCGTGCAGAGAATCATGCCTTCCTCGGGGGGCCGCGGAAAGGAGGCGGTGAACCAGCACGCGGCTGCAGCAGAACCGCAGAGCACGGTATCGGTGCCGGCAGAACTGCCTCGTTTAAATGGAAACCCCAGCATTCACGGGCCAGAGCTGGAGGTCGGAGGGAGCCCACCCTCAGAGCAGAGTCGATGACATCACACGCGGGCCCGATGACCATGGGCGAGACGCCGCACAGCCGGAGAGGGCGACCTCTGCGGTCACGCCGCACCGGGACGCGGAGACAGAGTGAAGGGAGGCTCTGTGTGAGGGCGAGCGGGCTGGGGGTGGTGGAGCCTCCCTCCCCCGCGGCGCTGTGACATAGCGTCTCGGGGACGTGGGACAGAGCGAGAGTGAAGGGCTCGGCGACTGGGAGCCTTCAGGGAACGATGAGCTGGCGGCCGTGACATCATGACTGAACTTCAGCCTGATTCTCCAAACCACAGGTCTATGTATTTTATTTATATATTTATCCGCTTTATCTTACAAAAAGTTCCATCACAGCTAAACATAATACGTAAATAAATAAAATATATAAAAACCAGTCCAGCTTAACATTTATAAAAACTTATTTCAGAGAAGGCAAGAAAGACGTGCGAACACAGCAGAAAGGGGGCGCTCTTACTTTGGGTAGATGGACACCATCTTGGCGGAGGCGTAGCCCGGTTTGCAGGTGCCTTTGCTCATGTTGCCGTACTTGTAGAGCAGCTCCTGGGGCCTACAGGGGAGGAGAGCACACAGAGGGT
>JAODJU010000048.1:4446482-4487196 GCA_026776725.1 Gnathonemus echidnorhynchus
GAGGTGCCGGGGGCGGGGCCCACGGGGGTCCATTTGCTACTCGGGCCGCCCCCCCCCACGCGCTGCAGCGGAAGATCCCCGAAGGGCGGCGCACCGGGCTCCTCGGACGAGGGCGCCCCCCCGGGGGGTTTGGGCACGACGCTGAGCTTCTGGCGCGGGGGTTCTCCACCTTCTTTCATCTCGTCGTAGTTCCCCAGCATGCTCTGAATGCGGCTGGAAAGCTTGTCCTCTTTGCTTGACTGCAGAAAGGGAGAGATGGTGCAAAAACGGGGAAGTCAGCGATTAACCAGGGAGGCCGAGAAATGATACGTAAAGGTACAACCTCGCCTGTGTGCAAAACGACTCGGTTTTTAATGCTGTTTTTGTGCAATACAGGCCGTTTCTCGTGGCATCCCCAGAGAACAGCCAGGGTAAACACAGCACCAAGGAATAAGCACAATATGGACAGAATATCTCCCAGGCAACTGCCGTGGTTAATTAAACCAAAGTGGCTGCCGCCTGTTATGTCAATCAGGGCACTGCTGCCCTTTTCCTACACAGAACCTGTATAACCAAACAGCAAAACCAGCTGCAAGGCATCAGGTAAAAAAAAATGGCAATTGAAAAAAAACACAGCTTTGAAATCCAGTGCGCTGCCAAGAGTTACACTCGTTAAACGGAACTTAAACTACAATGTACACAGTGCTCGATCCTAGTCGAAAAACCCAGTTGTTGAGGCAATGTCTCCCTGAAGAGTCAGTGGCTCAGGAAAATCCAGCACAGAAACATTCCCTCAATCGTCACATCAAGCCGCACAAACACAAACAAACAGAAGATGTATATCAGCGGGACTATTGACGGCTCTGAACTGCAAACGCTGGTCTTCCTTCTTTAAAAACATGTTAGCAAGGCTTTTTAAAGCAGTCACCTTTCTCAGTAGATACCATACACAATAAACTGTCCGCAAAGGACTTAATTGTCAAGAATGAATATAAATGCATCCAGGAGAATAATAAAACTAGTTAAAAATATCAGGTAAAACACCAAGACCTGCTTGAGTTAGATCTGCCCTCGAATCCTAGCAAAAGCAATACGTTTACTCCAGTTAAAAACCGTGACCAAGCATTTTTCTCTACATATGAACCCACATGAGCCCGTATGAACATGAGCTCATGTGTATTATCGCTTATTTCCCGGGAATTCGAAACAATGTGCTGCTCCCCCCCCTCCCCCACAAAATGCACACTGGGAGGCATTAACCATCACAAAAATCGAGATTCAATCACTGCTGTTTATTGCGGATTTCTTTTTCGCTCGAGTGGCTTAATTTTCCATGGCTGCTTTCCGACCACCCAGCAGCTGTAAATCTTAATTTGACCCTATACACTTAGTATCTGTCCCCAAAAGCACCCTAATTCCCAGCACTGGCTGTCTGGGCTGGGACGGAACGCACTCGGCCTGTCAAGACTCATTCCTATTGAGGCTTCTCGATGACAACTAAATTCTCTTCGGAATTACATTTAATGGAGGGTGAGGCCACCTGCCTGACTGTTCTTAGTAATTTTATCAAGCAGATGGGTGTGTGCTTCAGGAGCTGCGAAGGGGGGGGGGCACCAATCTAAGGCGAGATGTTCAAAAGTTAGGCACTTGCCACACACCTCTAAGGAGTGAAGGAACGCACTTCGGGATTCAGAAGAAATATCTCGAACTTTTTAAAGTACCAATCTGGGACATAATTAGTAAAAAGGTTTAATCTTTGTGTTGTTCCAGCTCAACCTGTAGAAGGCCGTATGCAACCTTCCCCTATCTGAAGCGACCTGAGTTTCTTACACTGATCCCAAAGGTGCACTTACCTCAACCGTCACCGAAACTGTCGAATACAAATGCGCATGAGGTGTGAGGGCATCAGTAAACCAGAATGATGCAAGAACTGAAGGCTAAATCTAAAACCAAAACCAGGAGATATGAAAATAAAATTATACAAATGGAAAAACAAAACTTACAACTTTATAAGGTTCTGGAAAGAGAGGAGAGCTGGTTGGGAAGGCCTCTCCTCCCGGCTGGATTTCTTGATTTCGCCTTTCGCTTTCTTTCATACGTAGCACATTCCGGTCTTCACGGTTCATGTTGCTAACAACAGAGACACACATCACTAAGTGTGGAGAAATTGGGAAAACTAGCAGCTCTACAGCAAACACTACAAAGGCAACAAAAATGATAAAATCATTCATAAAGGCCCACAAAAGTGGGACTTTGGCGAGTGAGAAATAAAAAACAGAAACCCCAGGTCGTCAAACCCCAGGTCCTATGCGCTGCCTCTCAAACTGCACTGATACTGCCCCAGAAAACAAAGCCAGAATATAAAAGACCATTAACTAAAAGCGTGTTATTTAATGAACTATGCATTAACTACATAGGACTGGAGAATCATTTTCTATTACTTCCTCTCAGGTTTAATTCATTTTAGCTTTCATCATGGTTTAATGCATCACAACCATGGGAATTCATACATACACCGCAGTTTGCCTAACACATCAGGATACCTGCAGATATGCACGTCCTCCAACTCGGACAAAAATGAATTTCTCGACTCACTTAATCATTTAATGTTCTTAGAAAAAAAGGGAAGTGCTTTAAAAGTTAGTTAAAGGAAATGCAAGGAGAGCAGATGTATCCCTCCCTCAAATTGGCCTGGAAACACTCATGATGTATTGCCAATATTCACCCATGCCTCCTGGGAAGTTAATTCAAATCCCCCCCCCCGCCTCCCCACTCCGTGAAATGATCTCTCAAGTTAAACGCAGGCCAAAGGAAAAAATAAAAGAAAACTGGAAACAATGATTCTTTGATATTAAAAAACGAGACACTATCATCATCATCTAGCAATGTGCTTTGAAGGCTGTCTACATGGCTCCAAATTAGCCAATACAACAAATGACTCACTCCATCAAATCAGACTGGTAAGACATTTCAGAGCCAGGACAAGACCTGGCAACACAGATGCATAGAAAATGCATTATAGCACTGTATTATAACACGAGTGTTATCCAGATAAAGCATTACACACAATCAGAACAATGCTACCTCTCCGGCAAATTCTGGGCTTCTCAATGTGTAATCAAGGGTGGAATGCCACAAGTTATGCATAATCAGCTATTTCAAAGAATGCTGATACTCCCACAGACAGCAGAGGGAGCCCTAGAGCTCATGCGACAAATTAAGCATAATACCTGAAAACTGCACGTCACCATAAGGTTTAGCATGCACTAAGAGATTATGCCCCCTGGCCTAACTACACTGGGCTTTACCCTGCCCCCACAGTACTGATTTTGAATCAACCTACACAGCCCAAGGGAATAAACTGTGCAAACATCTTCTGGAAATAACGGCTGATAACCACTCAAACCTCTGACGTGCTTCATGCATCTGGATAAAACCAGGGCCAAACTGAACTCACCTCCATATTAGTGACCCTCATGGTGATGCAAGAGAGGTAGTCACTTGTTTACACAGAAAAAACGGCTATCAGAGATTTACACCGTGAACAGTACATGTGGCACGCCGTATACTTGTACAATTCAATGTTAAATATCGGCATGCAATCCGTAAAAGTGTGAAGATGGTCTATCAAACTGAGTGCTGATGAGACAGAAAACAAGGTGGACTGAGTATATAAGACCATTAAATAAAAATCCATTAACTTAATAAATGTGGGGCATAATTGGTAAACTTTTAGCCAACCATTACAAGTGAATCACATATTTATACAATTATCACTCTGACAGATATCCATACACCCCTCAACCCCTACATATACAAACGAAGACAAGCTTTTTGTAACAGATCTTCTGTTGTATCGTATTTTAGATTCGACTTCCTCACAGAATGCTCTGTCCCACTTGAGATTTTCACATGCTTCAGAACAAGTGCAGAGGTTCTGGGAGCCGTCCCTCTGCCTGAAGCCTGTGCCTGACAAGAGGGCAGGTGTAGAAGAGCGTAAGCCTGTACTCAGTGGTGGATTAGAGCAGGGAGTGGCTTCTGGTTTCGGATTCGCAGTCAAGAACATGGCCGTAGTCATCCGACTTCCAGCACTGCGTTACTCCCCCCCCCACCACCCCCGCCATTTAAAATGTCAGAGCTCTTTCAGTGGTATAAAGTTAAATAGTCCTCGCCTCTAAAAAAACCTTTTCTAGAATTTCTTGAAATACAAATAAGGCCGCTGAAAGGTGACTTCGGGTGAGCACCTTGCTTCAGGGTACACATTAGCTGCCGCTCCTAGGAACATCTACTGTTGTACCAGTTTCTCCTACCTTGTGACCACACCACTACTTGAACACTAGATTAAACAAAAAAAAAAAAACAACTACCATGAATTGGTGACCATCCATTTTGCAGTCGTTTACCTTTCTGATGTCTTGCGCCGCGTAAAAAAAAAAAACACACTGACATGACTTCGCATGGAATCCTGACTTGCGGGTTCCTCGTGGACAGATAAGTCGGGCGAGGAAAAACCAAGGTGAGCGCACTTCAAACACAGTGCTGGGATTTAAAGGCAAATGTAAGGTTGCTTTAAGCATGGTGCACACTCAGTCTCTGCTATTTAACACAGTCAGTAGAGGTAGCTGTACAGAGAAATGAACACACAGCGCTCACAGAAAGTCTTGTGATGCTTACTTAATTCTGTAAAAATGTTGCAAATGTATTGGTTTCATAACAAAAGTCCACTGACATGCAATGTTTAACATATCTGCATATACCTTCTGCAAAGATATTTTCTTAAGTGTCAGTTTTTTTTGACTGACTCATTCAGTTCTGTTCCTGCCACTTCGCTGTTATTTGCAACTGTAGTCACTGGCTGCCAGAGAGATAAACACAAATGTTTGGTTTTTGTTTTGTGTTATATTGCAAACATGCTTCTAATTAAAAAGCACACAATGAGACTGCTTGTCAATGAACTTTTTAACTCAGAACAGCTCTTTTATAACTATGATTTGGGTTTCAATTTATTACCAATTCAAACAAATAAGTAAGCGTCCCAACACTTTCTGTGAGCACTGTACATCCCAGCAGCACCAATGAAGCTACAACAAGCTTAACACAGAGTTTACTTACAGTAGCTTAGGTGCTTAACAGTCTGCTGTTGTCTGACTTATCATACTAACTCATTTTGAAATTAAAGGATTAAAAAAAAAGGTAAACCTTGAAGACAATGAGTTTACAACTTGTGGACCTGTGGTCCAGCATTGTTGCCCAGCCATTACATCTCATTACAGCCACCAAATAATTAGGGCTGGGAAGGGGGTGTCGACATGATTAGAGGGAGGTGAAACGCATGAGAATTTCCAGCACGTTTAGCTACAGCCATAACCTCAATTTAACGCAACTTAATAAAACGTATCCTTGACATACTTCCATTACGAATCGGCCACTGAGGTGAACTGACGATTTGTTCTTGCACTGAGACCCAAAACAGGGCCAGAAAGAACCCAGACTGATTGATATCAGGACGCCAACAGCATAAACAAACCACGGCTGGGTTGATTTTTACAGCAAAATGGCCTAGCTGCCAAAACCCAATTCATACATATTACAGGAATCATAAACAAAATCAATTAAACAAACCTCATGAAGACTCAAAATTGTTGCTTTTTGAGCCTACCCTCTCTTATCTCATTCCCCCAGCAACCTAATAAAATTCTTTAGAAGTGTAGCAGATATGCAACTATTTATTAAACACCAAAGGGTATCAAAACAAATATATTAAGAAAATATTTACAACTCCCTATCACTGAAATGCCTCTTGCCAAGATCAAACAAGATAAGCATACAAGTTGTGACATATAGCGAGGCCATCTATCGAATTCAAGCAGCTGTTACATGCTATCTCAAAATGCTTTATGTGTTATACTTGAATGTTCAAGAAAACCACAAAATGGAGAAACACGCTTTGTAGACTGTTATCTAGTAACATCCAATACCTGAAAATGCCACCTGAGCCAAATAAGAAAAAACATAGCCTGCACGTAGCAAACTTCAACACAATAAATCACTATAAATATACAGAAAATAATGCACCTTAATGCTTACAAAACAAGCAGTAACATTTGCCTAACTTTTTAGTTTATGATAAGTAGACACAAATGTGCTCATAGTCCACAACGGCTGGGAACAACCTGTACACAAGATACTTTCCGGTAACATTGTGGTCTAGAAAAATAAATAAATAAAATTATAAAAAAAAAAAAAAAAAAAAAAAAACATTTCTGGCTTACCCTATCTGTGAGGCCATTTCTCTAAGCAGTAAAGCATCACACTATGAAATGCCAAAGGATTTGCACACTGTAGTTTCACAAACACAAAGTGTTGCTTCTCATTCCAAAATGTCCACAAGATGGTCTTTTTAGAAAAATCAACATTTTCTGAGCGTTCAGATAAAACTGACTTAGGGAAGGGAGGTTACAGCTCGGTAACAGGAGAGACCAACTGGCCAGGGCACGCAGGGGTGTTGTGAAAAGGGACAAAAGGTTAGATTGGGAGCTGACTTAAAGGTGGATTGGGGCAGGGCTGTGTCAGCTGGGCAGCACAAGTGGCTAAACAGCCTCGGAAACATATGAAATACAGCATAAAAACAGAATGAAACATGTCCATTGAGTCCACATTACCCTTCCAGAAAACAGAGGAGTTATTGTTCATTTATGACTTCAAGAAAATTCATTACGAGACTGTACACTGAAACGGTCTACTCCACAAGAAAGGTACAGGAGCAGAACCTAACTAAATAGTTAAATATGCAAAAAAAAGAAGAAAAATGGATTCACCAGACCCCAGCAGCCCTGTACAAAGCTGTGATTACCTTCTAACATACTACTGAAATGTAAAAATAAAGTAACACAGTGCTGCCAAAGAACTCTCATAAATGCTAACCCCTCTGCTATAATAGAACAGTCCATGTTGTTCCATAAAAGGAGATGTTATTTTATCCCGCTGAGCCGCTCCTCCATGTGATGTCACTGCTCAGAAGACAGCCTACCCAACCAGAAACTCCCACCCTTCCTCCCTCACCAGTACACTCACACCATGAGAAACTTATTTAAAGGGAAAGCTGCTGTTTAAGGAGGAATCTGCTCCTCTGTATTATGATGGTTTAATTTCAGCCATCTTGTCGCCCTTTATGTCTATTAACATTATTATTCATTTATTTTAATAATTTAAGTTTTGAACAGCTGATGCATACTGTTCACCTATTCGTTCTTCGTTCAAGCACTTATCCTGAAGCCCACAGCAGGACCCAGACACAAGGCTGGGGTACTCCCTAGATGAATTAGCGTGCCATCATGGGGCCTACACCACTGAGAGACACAGGTTAGTCTGTAGGTCCTTGTGGCATGGGTGACAGGAGTACCCAGGGGAAACCCACGGGCCACAGGAAGAACACCCCCCCCTACACCCACACACACACACACACACACACGTTTGGAACAGCACATGACATTCTGTAGTCATCACCTCCATTGTGCTGCACATCTAAGTCAGCTAATTAGCGCCTTTGCTGGAAGAGCCTCGTTAGACCCCTGACTTGCATCTAATATTTAATCTTCCACATATTCTACCAAACTTATTCATCCGAATGACATTTCCACAGAGGCGACGGCCTGAGATCGTACAGCCAATGGCATCACTTCTCTCGATTCCAAGGAACACATGAATCATGCCTTACAGCAATTCCATGAGAGGTGGAGCAATAACTAACATTGAGACACAATAGGCTGCAGCTCACACTACCTTTAAGGTGTATACTAAAACCCGATGTAACAGTACGAATTGCTACTATTTACTGTACAGTTCACAGTGTTCTACTGCGTGATAAGGTAAAGAAAAAAATGCCTTATGAGGACTGAGCTAAACATTTAATGAGTGCAGGTTAAATGCTGAGCACTGCAGCCAGCTACGTACCTTTTATTCCCGCACAAAGCGTCGTAAGATGATGCGAGTTTGGAGTCCTGGACTGCAGAGAGCAGTGCCTCGCTACAGATGGGCCGGCTCGAGAACACCGGGAAGCCAGCATATTTACTGCATTTGTTATCTTTTACAATCACTTTCTTCTCTCTGATGGACTTATTGCATCACGTTTTACACGCAACTAAGCTGAAATGCCACTTCCCCTTAACGGATGTCTTATAAAAGTGCACTTTGGAGACACAAAGAATCAGGGGGGCTGTGCATCAAACCTTAAATGTGGCACATAACAGTAAGAGAGGAGAAGTAAAAAAATATGTTTTATTAAAAAAAGGAAGGTGAGGGGGCACATACCAACTGAAGGCTCCTCATGATGATGTTCAGGGCGAGTCAGACATTGTTCCTTTTACCTAAACTTCCACAACTACAAATCTCACTAAACAGGTGGGCAGGCTGTATTTGGAACACTTACAAATCTCCTAGACATCAGTGCTAAAATAGCAACAAAAACAGACCACCCCCATTATGGTGAGGAGCAATCCCAAACCTACGTGACAAGCACAGTGAACATGCATGTCGCTCACAAGCTCCAGTCGCCTTATCATAAATTAACACCAATTATTATTCTGTTCATACATGACTGCTAATTGAATTTTCACAAATTACAGCCTCTCCCCTGGTTACTATAGGGTTACGTTCCAATAAACCTATCGCAAGGTGATAATATCGTAAGGTGAAAATGCATTTTAGTACAGTATACCTAATCTTAGAAACATCATAGCCTAGCCTACCTTAGACATGCTTGGAACACTTACATTAGCCTACAGGTGGGCAACATCAATACCACAAAGCCTATTTTATAATAAAGTGTTAAATCTCTCATGTAATTTATTGAACAATGCACTGAGAGTGAAAAACATTTACCCATCGTAAAGTCAAAATATCGTAACACGGACCATCGTAACCCGGGGAGCATCTGTAATTAATTGAAGGTGAGACACTGAGCAGGATGACATGCAGCCCCCTTGCTCCCCGAATGCCAAGCATTCAGTTTCCTCACTGAGGGCAGCTTTCTGAAGCGAAGGGACAGACAGCGGCCTGATCACGGCCTGAATGTGTGGACTTGAGCCGTTCTACTTAGAGCAACCTAAGCTCAATTTATGTGCAGTTACATTCCATCGTGTTGTCTCATCAGGATCGAGTGAAGACACTGCATGCCAAACACACTCCGGTGACACCAATACCTGCCAACACCTCGTCAATTAGAGAATCTATGTTCATATTATCCTCAGAAACTGCATTCGTTTGCAAAATGTGACATCTTCATAATGTGACCCTATGGTCTAATTCAGCAGAAACTGGAAAAGCAGTCACTCTGTTCCTAAAATAAAGAACTTATGATACTGTCACTTTAACAACAAACTATTCAAATACACACTTCCTTTGCAGAATTGAAACTTCAGTATTAGTGGTATACTCTGATACTCTGCAGTATCTAGTGATCAACTGCTGGGTTACAGCCCTACCATCTATAGAGATGATCCTGCGGAGCAGATGCTTTCAGTTGCCAAAAAAAAAAACCCTACACTAGTTAATACTCTCACTTAATGACAAGCGAGCACAAGACCCAAATGTCTGCTTTAAACTCCTGATAAAGCATTATGGGCGAGCAGAGTATCGCACAGCTTCTCTGGTGAGACACATCTCACCTCAACCACTACTTCTAGACATTGCTAGCCTCAGACCAAGCAGCAATACCAGAGTAAACTATAGCCCTATAAAGTTCTCAGAGTCTCCTACAATTCAAGGGACATGAGGCACTACCTGTCCAATGCTACTTCCCACATCAGTTGGTTCCATCATTGGAGAGGTAGTGGTTTATTTTTAGCAGAGAGCCTTAATGGGGACAGAAACTGCCTTGCCATTAATGCCCGTGATATTATCCTGCTAACGCAGGTTATGTTCGACACACAAGACGCCTGCTCCGTTTGTACTCTGTATGACTGGCCAGGCTCCAAAGCACAAACACGGGCACACCAGTTGCTCACTACCCGCACGGTTGCAGTTTCCCATGGGGATATAATGACAGCCAGCATTCAATTTACAGGGTGAGGGGGAGCCTGCTTTGCATGCTGGGGAATCTAACGGCTGTCGAGGTCCACGATAAGCCAACTATAATGGACACCCATTATTACTGCAGTGGCCAGGCAGATGCTGATCCATCCCATAATGGATCCTCCACTACAGTAGTCTAGGGTGGACGAAATAATAGATGACATTTATATAGTGTTTTACACAAACCCAAGGTTGCTTTTTACAAGGAGGAGAGGGGGGAAATGGATAGACATTTAGAAGATGCCAAATCTCATTAGTCAGCTGCTTTGCCTACGGAAACAGATATGGTCATAATCTAGCCAAAAAAAAACAGATAAATCTTCAGTTTTGAAATGTGTATCAATGTTTCATGCCTTTTCTCACCTCACACACCTCTGCACCTTTTGTTGGTGAAAGCCAAGATAAGTTACTTATTCGTTTTAATTCTAGGCTTCGCTATTACGATTCCATATTATTAGTCTACTGCATGTATTTGCCATAAAGCTTTTAATTTTAAGTAAAAATATTCCACAGTTGAAAGTATGTAACAGCTATTCATCACACAGAAGACTTTTCTGCAAAATGAAAGCTACTCCATTTTCTGTATCATGGGGAGATGCCTGGCCTCTGATAAGCTAAAACAGAAACAAAAGTAAACCCACAGAGAAAACAAGTGGACAAAAATATAAGCAAGAAGGCAGCCGAAATACACAGAGAAACTCTCTCCGGGCCAGAGAATCCACTGAAACCCACTGAAAGTAATCCCTTGAGTGTCAGGTATCATTTGTCCCACAATCCCCTTCAGTAACACAGCATCGTGGATTTCAGAGCACATTACTGTTTTCCAAATGTGATGTTCCTTTTGTGTATCTGAAATAAGACCAGCAAAACTTTCAAGTCGACCAGGTTACAAACCAGGGAGGTTTATTGTTACAACTACAGTTACCTCCCAATTTAGAGGCAAATAAAATTAACATACTTCTCCCTACAGGGAGTTAAGACTTCACAGCCTTATTAAATTACTGCCAGCTTCCTACATTTAAAATATGAAAAACACATTAGGAAAAAGGAAGAATGTTCTCAATAATAGAATGACTATACAAATATTAATGCACCTTAAACCTTTTCTGAGATTTTGGGTTCATATTACTTTTCGCACTGATGTTTTATAGCAAAATTTCATGATCTTCCTGAATTAACCCTTCAAGAAGTCTCAGTCAACTCAAACCATTGTACTAAGGCGAAGAGCAAATATGAACGCAATGATTTACACATTGATGGAAACAAATCCACATACTACTAGTAATTACACTAGAAATCAAAACCAAGTAAATAATACAAGAATCAAAAATAATTCTGGTTTTTTAATGCGGTGTTATTTGATGTCACTGACGCACAATATATTGCATTGCGCCAAATCCAGGTCATCCGAAACACTAAGTTAACTGTAAACAAGAGGCACATTGATCATGCGTTAGATTTAAGCTCCAAACACATTTTCTATACTTATCTAACATCAGTATTCAAGTCCAATATACACCGTTTCGCCTCATTTTTACGTAAAGCCTTTTAATCGAGTTTTTATATAATCCAATAGCAGCGACGCGAACAAAGCATTGACGTCACTAATAAGACAAAACTCATACAGTCCTAACTTCAAATATCAATGTACTTGGCAGTTCGAGGTAACATTAAATGTCCATACGACAATCATATTATTATACAGAATTATACAAAGCCATTTTAGTAATCGGTTTGCAGAGCTCATACGTATCACACTTGAGTGGCTTCCTGGATATCAGGTCAAGCCTATCTTTCAGGGAAGTGAAGTTTCTTTATAACAAAGTTTCACTGCGTTTTTGCAACGTTAAATCCACAACATCAATAAAACAATGAAACGTCCACTTCAAACTCACAATATTAGTATAGGCGTATGCTGAACCCCCACCGCCCCCCCAACCCTAATCATGGACTATTTACAACCAATAAACGTGACAATTTGACTCATTCTCAGTGAATCGCCATGTTTATTCTATTGCACAATCTGCTATTTACTGTCAGTATTTCCACCCAGTAAAACACCAGCAAAGTGTTAAGCATATGCTGGAACCAAACTAACGATTCACTTAACGCCTGCCTCTAAAGTGGATAGTTAGTGGTTATTGCTTCATCCAGTAACGAGAATAAGCTACCCACTAGGCACAGGAAGCCAACCATTTTAATGCTATTTTATACATTTAAATCTAATCTGAAATCCCCAAATCGCCATAGTAATGGCAGCTCGCTAAAATGGTAGTGTCTACATCAGAAAGTTAATCCGCTTACCTCTGCGGTCTTCTTTTAGGCCCGGAACATCTCTAGCTAGCTAAAGGAAAGCCTTTCTCCTTTGTCTTTTTTGCACTTTTCAGCTTATAAAAACACGTTTTTTGAAAAAATTTACCCGCGGGCCGCGACGATTAATTAGATAAACGGGCCTATTTTCCAAATAAAATGCGTAAAACCCGACTCTCCCCCTGGCTACTGCAGACTCCGTCGCCGGCATGAAAAGTATCGTCTACATCTTTCTCAATACGTTTTTTTTCCTTTCCACCCATCCATCCATCCATCTTCTCTCGGATCGAGGGGGCTGATCGTTAAGCACATCCTAAGCAGGGTACACCAGCCAGGCGCACCGACCTCGGCTCCTAAATCGCGTCATGTGACGGTGACGCCGGCCAGGCGAAAATGGCTCGCTGGCGCAGGTTAGAGCGGAACAGCGTCGCCGCGACGTCGCGCGCCGCTGGAGCGGGGACGCGCGGCGTGCGGCCAGGCGGCGAGGCAGCCCTAAATACCGGTTTTATTTATGTTTTGAGTATTTTGTGGCGATCCTCCATCCCTTTCTCTGCTGAGCTAACGATGGTGCGTCTCAGGTTTTTATCCCTTGCAAAGCGTTGCATTAGGGTGGCTTAGAATGACGAGGCATTAGTTAGTAACCCAGGAACAAAGTGACTAAAATGGCAACATGGGTAAGAAGAGACAGCCATTTAGAAAGATTTAAAAACAGACACATGTGTCAGTTAGGAAAACGACCTGTGGTTTTGCACTAAGATGGAGAGTGGCGGGGGGTTATTTTACAGACTGCTGTGCAGTCGTGAAATGGATTAATTGCCAGAAACTAGAGAAACAATATTACAATTGTATGAGCAAAGAGTGCCGCAAGCTAAGATTTTGCAGATTAGGCGTACTAGTGAGTTCCGGGTTAAAATCATACTGCAAACAAGGAATTCCTTGTGCTTTGTTTTTAGGTTATTTTTCCATTTTATTTTTCCATTTAATCCCTGACAAACTATTAGCGTACGTTTAACTGCAGTTTTTGAAACTGCATGGCATGTTTTTTTAAGTAATGATGAATGTTTGAATTCAGACCAAAGTATTTTCCCCCAACAATTTGAATTCAAAGTGGGCAAAACTTTTTTTTGCATAGGCAAAATAAAAGGAAATAATGTTTTTCCATATTCCCAAATCGTGGCAGGCCGCTGGTACGAACTGAGCTGTAACAGGAGTAATCTGAAATATACTAAAAGTACAATGCCCAGTTAGTCCGAACTGACTCATTACAGAAGTAATTTAATTAGTATAATCTTATATTTGTTTCCCATTCTCTCAATAAACGATTCTTGATTTTGATAAAGAATGATCTTGGAATTTTGTACATCTAAATATTTAAAGTATATGTAAAATGCCACCACAATTGTGAAATACATTAAATTTAAAATTAACAAGAGTGAAATGCATAATGTTAAATGTCAGTTTTCTTAACACTAGTACCCACGGTCTGGAAACCCCGGATAGAAATTTACCCCTTTTGAGAAGTTGTTATCGAATAAACATATTTTTATATCATTCATTTAGATATCTGTCAAATATAACGACATTTTTAAATATTTAAGTATTCTGTTTTTCGTTTTACTCATCGTGTCAGGAAAAAAAAATCTGTCAACTTCACTTTGAGGAAAAATTGGTCACCTCATTGTTGCCTTTCTGTTTTCTCACATAAACAACTTCCTTGTGTCACGCTATCTAATTTTCCTGTCATTTTACATCCGTGAAAATATACATAAATACACGTTATTAGCTTCATTTTTTACGTTTTCGGATGACTGAATTAATCTACACCGGCAACGTTGGAAGGCTCCAAGGATGCGCACGGTCACAAGCGCGTCATTCACCGCGCGACGCGCTCCTCGAGACGCCGAAAATTCAACATGGCGACGCCCATGCATAGGATCATCGCGCGGAGACAGGCGTAGGTTTTGGCGATTATTCGTATTTTACCGTTAAAAATTAATTCAGCTCTTTCCTTTATATCTTAATTTGAAAACCAAATGCATGCATTTGCGATGTGTGTCTGTATTTAACTGTAAACAGGAACGTCATCAATTCGTGGGATGAATAGTTGTGAACGTAGCTTGGTTTCCATCTTCTAACTTACTCGCCCACTTGCTACCAGGATAATATGTTGTGCTAGATTTTTCACGAAGAACTGTCCGCTGATTAAATGCTTATCTTCAGATTTAACTGCCTACAATATAATGATTGTTCCTTTTCAATAGGGAGGCAAACAAACAACATGTTCGATGTCAAAAGTGCTTGGAATTCGGCCACTGGACATACGAATGCACTGGGAAAAGGAAGTACCTCCATAGACCTACAAGGACTACAGAGATGAAGAAGAAACTTAAAGAGAGCGAGAAAATCCTTCCTGTCACGGCAGGGTAAGTGTTTATCCACTATTGCTTAAGGAACGACAGATGTGTCATCAGATTAGCCTACTTTTCTGAAGGTGTGAACTGATTTTAAGTGACAGAAATACCATATTATAACCCCTGCTCACGTGTCTATTTGCAAACATGTTAACTTGAAATTTTGAAGTGTTGCTTCTTTGTGTTTCCATTAACTATACTACAAACATGGAAAAATATGCTATATTATACGAAGGATATATATTTTATAGAAGACACATTTGCTCAGATTTTGTGTGTTTGATTTGCTTAAAGTTCAGTAACATTTTTTATTTATAGACCAGGAACAGAAGGCTCAAATGAGAAGGTGAAAAAGAAAAGGTAATGACCAGCCCCTGCCTTGCTATAAATTTCCTTCCTGCATGGTTCCATGTGGTTGAATGCAGCGTGATGTACACGGTCTGCTTAATTCAGGTCAAAGGAGTCGAGCGGCTCCAGCAGTGGGGACTCTGGCAGCTCCTCCGGCGACGACTCTGATAGCAGCAACTCCAGCTCGTCGTCAGACAGCAGCAGTGACAGCAGCAGCGACAGCAGCAGCGATAGTGAGGACAGCACCAGCTCTTCCTCTTCCAGCAGCTCCAGCTCTGACTCAGAATCATCCTCCAGCAGCAGCAGTTCTGACGAAAGCCCACCAAAGAAGAGGAAGAAGAAGAAGTAGGAGGAATGGGCTGCATTGTGATCTAGGAGTAGAATTTCAGGCTTTCCGTGACACTATACCAGGACCAAGACCTACCACAAAAACATGTAGGAAGGCCTTGTGGGATATTGGAGTTCTGTGGGCAAAAATTCAGTTTTCTGTTAAAATATCATAGGGATGCAAGTTGTAATCTTTAAAAATTCAATCACAATGCAGGCTTTCTCTTATTGTCCATGCAAACTTTGGATTTCAGGTCTAAATATTAAGTCAGACATAATCATTCACTTAATCATTCAATTGAATAGTCAAAACATTTGCATGAATCTTCTCTGAAAGATATGGAACTTTTCTGAAAGATAACATGTAAAATATTGTAAGGACCTTTTAGTGTTACTGGAAAAAGAAAGAGGGGATTTGGATTTGTGTATTTTACATTGCAACAAGTCATCCATACTGAGAACTGAAATTGTCTTTTAAGTATAACATTGTAGAGGCAATTATGATGTGGCAAACCCTCTTAGTTATGTTGATAGGTTCAGCATCCAGAATTTGTCTCTGTGGACAATTCTATATACATATTGTTCAGATCTGTGGACATCAGAGATAATCCTTGGTAATGAAAGATATTAAATTACATTGTGGCTTCATTTGGTGGAATGAAAATCTGTGTATAGGCTGTCCCATTTTTCTGGGCCCCTGGCTTGACGTGACCTTACTTAACAAATATGTTTCACGATACCTCTTGCCCTTCGTAAACTGGACATGAAAAATATGCTTTAAACAGTGTCATAGTGGAGTTTTTTCTTCATGCATATTGAATCCGGATTAGGTAAAATCATAACTTCATTATCTCTTTTGTATAGTAATCCTCACCAGTTTTGGGTATGTGTTTTTTGAAGAACGCTATTGTTTTTATTTTTATAATGCAAAAATAAAAAGTACAGGACAACTGTGTAATGGTATTTCTGTAGTGTTTGAAGAGTTGAACCCAATACTTAAAAAAAAAAATCATTAAACAGTTGTACCATTACAAATAATGACAGCTATATAAAAATTGCTTGGAGGGTTTTTGGAGTTATGCCAAATTCGGCATTAAGATTAGTTCATTTGAGAAAAGACAATTTGGTAGTTCTTGGATGTATTGTATTAACGCGGCATTTTAACAGAATGGATATAACACACGTTTGTAAAACCCGTGTGTATTTGGCATACGTGCGCATTTCTCCTGTCCCCCAGCTGACGTCAGCTCTGCGGAAATTTCCAAAGGATATCTGCCGGCGTGCTTGCCTAACACCTACCACAACATGCACACCCATAAAATTATGTTTTTACGCCAATGTTGTCCTGTAATGTGGGGCATTTGGCCGAAGGACGATTTATGGACTGCTGCGACCAAATTTATGCAATCATGTGCTACAGCCATATGTATGATTTTTCAAAATTACCACCTTTCAAAAAGTTGTTCATGTGATGCTTTGTAACAATTGTCTGCTCGTGTTGGTTGGGCATGCATGGGTTGTTGAGACTTCATGTGTGTGCCATGACACTATCTTATGCGCTTCCGTGAAAATAAGATAATGCAAAACTACGAGTTGCAGACAGTTCAATGTGCACCTTGCCCACTGCCCATCGCAGCACGAGACACGCCCCTATCGGCGTTGCGTCACAGCACGAGTGCAAAAGAATGCATAGGCCAGCATATAGACTTCCTTATTTCCCCCTAAGTTATATCCAGCTGTACTTCGCTTCTTGTCTTGTAGTTTATACTACAGAAATCGTTGCCAGAACCAAACTACATAAAGAATATTAAAAAGGCCTATTAAAAATTAAACCACGCCGCGTTCCGCACAATAGCCGATTTTTCTCATTCTTAAGTGCTGGTCTTTTAATGTAACATGTTATTCCAAATGTGATATATATACTTTATAGTGTAATGTGTTAAAAATATCACATATTATGAATACCTAAACTCCAAGAGGCACGGTGTGCCCAGCAAAGCCTTCAGATTAGTCACACGCCCTTTAAACGGCTGTGGAAAAGTCGAGAGCAATCTAGAACAGATGAGATCTCGCGAGAGCGGGGTTTTTACATTGTGCACCCGTGCTGGTTAGCTCGCTCATTTCTAGCCGGTTCACACTTCCATACCAGGCAGAAAGCCGAGTGGATGATGATTTGAAACATTTTTTTTATTTATATATCTCGTTGGGGTTTCCTTAATTTATACACTCAGTCCTTCGTCATTTTATATCACAGAACGATATTTTCTTCTCCATCGAGACAATCCACAGTGGAAGATGTCAGTGGTAGGATTTGATGTCGGATTTCAGAGCTGCTATGTTGCTGTAGCCCGAGCCGGGGGAATAGAAACCATTGCAAACGAGTACAGCGACCGGTCCACACCGTAAGTACAAAGAAATCGTCTCCTCAGTGTCATTTTCACTTTCGGATTTTTCAGCAGTCGGACTTGTCTTTGTAACATGTAACATCAGTGGCTATGATGAAGTGATATTTCGCGGGTTTATTAGTCCGGTAAACAATATCTTACGACGAGCACATGTGGACGGACTACAGAGTCGGACTACGGAGCCGACATTACTTTCCGACATTCCGCCGCACGTCGAGACGCGGCCGTTAAATAGTGTTTTCTGGTCCAAAGTAAAAAATGGAGTGGAGGGGCCAGCTAACTTGTGTGAGGGTGTGTTTTTTTTTGCCGATTAGACGGCTGCTTATTATTGTACAGTGATGCAGTTAGCCGGAGAGCTAGTTGTCAGAGTGACGGGCGGTGACGTCAGAGCGGCGTGCCGCGCGGCGGCCCGCAGATAGAATGTTCTAGCAACGTGCACCGGAAGAGCCGCACTCTGAACGGGCCCCCCCAGATTCAGGGGGTACCCCCCTGGCCGTGCGCACGCGGGCTCGTACCCCTGGCCACCGCTATGATGGATGGATAGCGTATAGTGGTCTCGTCATTCACGTCTCCTGTTAGCATGCTGAGCAATAGATCAGTCATTTTATTGGCTTGGCTGACATTCGCGGCGAGGGGGGGATTCTACATACTACATTCAATGAAATTCAAGGGAGATTCACATTTTTTACGAACTGTAATTCATCAATAACTATATTGCAATAATGATCGCACGCGACTGAATGGGAAAAATGGACCCGAAGCAAAGAACAACTATTGCTTTAATAATGTTTCAGTGTACGAAATTTCAAATAAATGTGACTGCAGATTATTGACCAGATACCACTTACAAATTTTTCAGAGAATAAAAATTGCAGTAATCTTGTCTTTCAACTGTCATTTTTTTCAGATTTTTTTTATACTGGATAAATGGCTTTTATGAAGTAGTTTGAAAACTATAAGCCGCTATTGCCGTCTACACTGAACTGTTTGCAGCCGGGATTCACGTTCGACATGTTGTAAATGGAATTTTGCATGCCCTTATGTGAATTGTACTGATTTGAGCATTTGCTGCATACACCAGGTTGCAAACCCTTTACTGTCAGTGTTTTACAGGGCTTTTTTTTTTTTTTTTTTTTTAAAAATAGAAACTAAGAATTCACATTTATTCTTAAATCTTTATCAGGTCATGTGTGTCCTTTGGATCCCGGAATCGCTCTATAGGAGCTGCTGCCAAAAGCCAGGTACCCGCTTAGTTTCCTGATAATATCTTCTGCTGGTAGTCATCTGTCATAATACATAAAGGCAGTGTTTCCTAATCCAGTCCTCAGGGATTTACAGCCGGTCCGCGTTTTTGCTCCCTCCCAGCTCCCTTCCACGCAATCTGTGGGTCCCTGCGGATCGGATAGAGAAACACTGCTCTAAGCAAGCAAAAGGGGTCTCTCATTCTAGTACCTCATAGACCTGTACTTATGCAGGCTTCCTAGCTGTTTGTGAGTGGTTTAAATTTGAACACAGCAGGACACCAATTTGAGTTAAATTACAAGAATGATTATCGATAATTATGAAATAAAAGGTTTAATTGCTTAATTAGAATAAAAACCAGCATGAACATCAGCCAGGTTCATAACTTGCCATGATTAAAAGTAGTCTGCAGGATCGCCGTTTCATGTACATCATTTTAGTGTATAACCTCTAAAATGTATTTATTTACCTCTTCACTCACCAGATTGTCACAAATTATAAGAACACGGTCCAAGGTTTCAAGAAATTCCATGGCAGGGCGTATTCTGATCCGTACATTCAGTCCTGCAAATCCAGCCTTGTCTACGATCTTGTCCAGATGCCCACGGGAACAACTGGCATTAAGGTAATTGGTAAAAACACTTGGATTGAATCTGCAGTGGCAGTGCCTTAATTTGTTTTGCTTCAGTATTTTTTATTTTTTTTTGTTCACATTGTGCACGCCGTGCAAAGCGAGAGCGTAAATGACCTGACTTGTCTGCCCTCTGCCCTGAAGGTTATGTACATGGAGGAGGAGAAAGTTTTCAGTATCGAGCAAGTCAGTGCCATGTTGCTGACCAAACTGAAGGAGACAGCTGAGAGTGCACTGAAGAAGCCTGTGGCTGACTGTGTCATTTCTGTAGGTTTTGGTGTCTTTCATACATTAATAGTGTTTTCTAGCTCAGGTAATGGATCAGTGCAGTGTTTCCCAACCCAGTCCTCGGGGAACACTGGACAGTCCATGTTTTTGCTTCCTCTCAGCTCCCAGCGCACCTGCACCAGGTATTCGGTGTTCCTGATTGGCTGGGAGGGAGCAAAAACGTGGACAGTCCGGGGTTCCCCCGAGGACTGGGTTGGGAAACACTGGATTAGTGGCTTTTACCATCAGTTTTTTTTTTTTGGTTAAGAGAAGTGAATAGCCCTCCTTTGTCATTACTGTGTGATTTATGATTCCAGTAACTTCAATCTTGTTTTTAAAAAATAACAGTGCATTATGGGTATTATGTGTTCTGACATTTTGTACTATATTTTTAACCTTCATCTGGGGTACGCCTGTACTAGTACCATGTTGTGCACACCTGCGTCAAAGGTGATGTGTGGCTGTGCCCCGTGCCCAGGTTCCATGCTACTACACCGACGCTGAACGGAGATCCGTGGTGGATGCTGCACAGATCGCTGGACTCAACTGCCTACGACTTATGAATGAGTCAACAGCAGGTAACCGGACCTGGTGCCGCGGTGGATTTAAAGGGACAGTTCACCCCAAAATATATAAAAAGTAAAATGTTTTTCAGATAACTTGTAGTTCTTTTATCCATCTAGATTGTTGTGGTGTGGGTTGCTTAGTTTTGCAGATATCGTAGAAATGTCTGCCTTCTCTCGAATATATTGGGGCTGAATGGCATTCTTTCCGTGGTGGTTAAAGTGGCAATAACATATGTTAGTAAAATTCAACAGCATTGTCTCTTACCAGAAATCATGACCCAGGTACTCAAGAAAATTCAGGCCTTGTAGTGAGCAGTTTTATGTAGGAACTATTTTCTTTATACCAAACTCCTCACTGCGACCGTATCGCCCGTGACAACGTGACACATCAATGTTGTCCTCCTTGGCTGAACTCTAACTTTAGCTAGCTCAGTGGTGCTAGGTGAGGGGTATCAGTTATCAATGTCGGACTACGAGGTAGACGGCGAGAACTATCTCGCTCAACTGTATTTACTTGAACCAGAGTACACAGACTAAAATTAGAGCTCAGCCAGTGAGCAGGCCATTGATGTTTATATCCAGTCACGTTGTCAGTACACTGGATCTTCTGCGCAATCTAGATGGATACCTAGCAGTACAGGCTTTCTGAAAAATGTTTTTTTTTATTTTTTATTTTGGGGTGAACTGTCCCATTTCCCATTAAAGCAGAACAGAGTCTTTATCCCCACAGTCCTTTGTAATCTGGGCCTGGGGGGAGGGGGGTGTTTCACGAAGCAGGATTTCTCGGTTAGTTGGGTTTAACTTGGATTAAAGTCACGATTGTCCAATAGAAATGCTCCTTGCCTAAACTCTTATTGGACAATCATGAGTTCTAGCTAAGTTAAACCCAGCTAAGTGAGAAATCCTACTTCGTGGAATACCCCCCTGGTCTTCTTGAGGAGATGAAAGGCTATCCTTAGTCATGCCGTTTATATGGAAGTTTCTGCATTTCTCCCACAGTGGCCTTGGCTTATGGGATTTATAAGCAGGATCTTCCTGCTCCGGAAGAGAAGCCGAGGACGGTGGTGTTCGTGGACCTCGGCCACTCCGGGTACCAAGTGTCGGCATGCGCGTTCAATAAGGGGAAGCTCAAGGTAGGCCGGTCCGCGGCTCGTCCGTGGTGTTGCCGGAGAATAGCGCTTCATCGCGGCAAGTGTTCCTAGACGCCTCGTTTTGTGTGTTCCAGGTGCTCGCTACGGCGTTTGACCCACAGCTGGGTGGGAAGGACTTTGACGAGATGCTGGTGAATCACTTCTGTGAAGAGTTTGCTAAGAAGTATAAGCTTGATGTCAAGTCCAAACCCAGGGCGTTGGTGCGGCTCTACCAGGAGTGTGAGAAGCTCAAAAAACTGATGAGTGCCAATTCCTCCGACCTGCCTCTCAACATCGAGTGCTTCATGAATGACATAGATGTCTCTGGGGTTCTTAATAGGTAAGCAGATTGCGTTAAGGTTGCGTAACGTGAAATTAATATCACTTGGTATCAGAATCTCTGGAAAGTATGGTACCTTTCGGCTGTTAACCCACTGCTTTGTTTCGACAGAGGCCAGTTTGAGGATATGTGTGCGGATATTTTGTCCAGAGTTGAGGCTCCCCTACGGAGCATCTTGGAGCAGGCGAGTAAGTATCCGGTGGTGCCTAGTGTGTCTCATCGACGTTTTAATGTTCCTTGAGTAGGACAAATACTTGGCAGATGTAGCGAGTATTGATCTGCCTTTCTGGATTCATCAGAGCTGAAGAAGGAAGACATTTATGCAGTCGAGATTGTGGGCGGAGCCTCCAGGACCCCTGCTGTCAAAGAGAGGGTCAGCAAGTTCTTCGGGAAAGAGCTGAGCACCACCCTGAATGCGGACGAGGCTGTGGCCAGAGGCTGTGCCCTTCAGGTGGGTCTTTGGTTTAAACCGCACCCTTAAGGGGTCTGTACCCAGGTCCTACCTGTCGGTTCCTGAAGAAATATCTTTCTTGAAGATTATTGGGTAAAAGTTCACATTTTTGATTAGTTTGGGAGCCATATTTTACCATGATGCATAGCTGGTGAATCAGATTGGGTTTTTTTAGAAGGTTTTATTTTATTCTCCAGTGTGCCATCCTGTCCCCTGCATTCAAAGTGCGTGAGTTCTCCATCACAGATGTGGTTCCTTACCCTATTTCCCTGAAGTGGAACTCGGCAGCAGAGGAGGGCTTGAGGTACGACCGTTGTTTCTGCTGGTAACGTCTCTCCACGGTGGTCCACCACCAGTCCAACTGATCAGTCATCTAATCCAAGGCATTGGTGATTTGCTTAGGAAGCACAATCTCTGCCCGCTGTCTCCATTATTTGGTTGGTTTAGGTCCGTAATAGGCTGAATTACGTTATTTAGCTGTCACTCTTATAAGGCTCTAATAAAATTTGGGAAAGTATTTTCCAAGGAGATGGTAAACGGAGCAGGCGATGACGCATCTCTCTCCTCACTCTTTTCCACTCTAACCACTAAAAATGACAGAAAAATAACTAGCATTTTTAAATTCATATTAAGTGTTTACCTCTATTGATGGAGAGGGAACATGGATTAGGGATGGAAGATTGAGCTTGGATAGGGAGAGGAAGGCAGAGGGAGCAGAACAGGAGAGGGGAGGGCAGAGGACAGCATGTATGACCGTGCTGGCCTGCTATGATCTCTCCTTCACCAGAACGTCCTTCCTGCTGGATCCGTAGACGCCCATGTTTTGACCTGTGCCTCTTTCAGTGATTGCGAGGTGTTCCCGAAGAACCACGCGGCACCGTTCTCCAAAGTGCTGACGTTTTACCGCAAGGAGCCTTTCACCTTGGAGGCCTACTACAGCTCCCCGAAGGAGCTCCCCTACCCAGATCCCACCATAGGTACGGAAAGGCCCATTTGTATTCCCGTGTGTGTTTAAGTGCTTGTCCGTTTGCTCATCAGTGGTGTGGTGGACTGAATGGAGGCTGGAAGGTGCTCTCACCTTATGTGGCTGTGATGATCTTATGCAGAAATGACAGTTTCTTAGTTGTTCCCTGATTGAACCACTTAAGTTTGATTTAGGTGTTGCCTAACTGGGCCCCAGGGCAGGTCTTGGTGGTAGAAATGCAAGAATGTTCAGATCAATCAGTTTCAGAAAGTACATTCTCAGCTGGTCGGAAGTGATGGCAAGTAATGACAGCCAAATTTGCGAGGGTATAATGGAAATCAGGTCCTTGAGCTGTACCAGACCATTGTGGTACGAGGATTTGTGATTAGGGCGCTGGTGCACCTTTTAAACCCATTCTGCCGCCCGGCACAACCATTTGGTATGGATGAGTAAGCTGCCATCTTTCTTGTCACGTCTCTGACTACGGGGGGTAATCGAGTAATTTTTTTTTCTCCTCCGTGATGCGTAGGTCAGTTTATGATCCAGAAGGTGGTGCCTCAGGCTTCCGGCGAGAGCTCCAAGGTGAAGGTGAAGGTTCGGGTCAACATCCACGGGGTCTTCAGTGTGTCCAGCGCCTCCCTGGTAGAGGTCCAGAAGTCGGCTGAGGTGGAGGAGCCCATGGAGACGGAGCAGGCTGTGAAAGAAGACGAGGTTCGGACATTTTTTCGATACATCCTTAAAGCGCACAATAGCACAGCTCTCGTGAAATTTTGCTGTCCAGCATAAAAATAGAATAGGCCAGTGATTCAGGAAGCCGGTTTTGGAAGTGTTGGCCAAGAAAATAATGTCTCATTGTGGCCTTTTGTGAGTTTCATGTACACTACTCTAGATGAGCAGTCAAGGAGTCATTTTGGAAAATGTGCCATTCATCTGGGAGTCTGAAATGAAATGTTTGGACCTGTTCGCATCGAGCATCTCTTATGAAACAACCTGCCCCTTTGTTTAGAACAAGATGCAAGTTGACCAAGACGAACACAAAGCTGAAGGCGACGGGCAGAAAGAAAACGCAGAGAAAAAGTCTGAATCGGAGGAAATGGAGGTTTAGGAATCATTCAGTTTATTTCTTAACTTTTGTGCAGTTTTGGCTTATTAGGATTCGTTATGTTAATCTAAGCCTCATTTGATGCCTGGGGAACCGTTCTGTAATGGAAATGCGGGGTTAAAGAAAAAGACTACTTGTACTTACGACTACTCATACTTACGACTACTTGTACTTACGACTACTCATACTTACGACTACTTGTACTTACGACTACTCGTACTTACGACTACTTGTACTTACGACTACTCGTACCTATGACTACTTGTACTTACAAACGGACTGCCATGTAGTCTGTTGTATTACATTTGGGTTAAATCCAGTGGTTCGTAGTAATGAACGCGCGCACTACCTTGTGACGCTCATGGAAACTTTGCACGGCTTCAGCAGCTTATTAGCAGGATTCCATGAAGTAATGAACAGAACACTTTGCTAAATTAACATCATGCACACAACGCACCTGTCAGCATTTACAAATGTTAGACATGTCACAATAGGCGCGAGATATAGTACTTTTACAGTACTGTACTATGTTTTAGTGTATTTGGAAGTGTTTAAGTGTTTTATGTCCATAGAAAGGTAAAATATACTCTATATACAAAGACAAACGTTTCACTGATGCTAAATAAATGAAACCTTATGTCCCTGTTCTGGCTTACCTACAAACTTCGAGAGACTTGGGGAATGGATCTCATTTGTAACCTGGGGACTGCCTGTATGCCCCTTGGGATATTATGGAAACCTTGTGTGTTTATTTGATCTTTATTACTCCTTTGGTTGTGTAAAATTGGATCAGTAGTGGATTATGACTTGATATTGATTGATTGATATGACTTGATTATGACATCCATCGGAATGTTGGCTTATCCCAGTCTTGGAGCAGCATAGGGTGTAAGTCAATTATTCTGATTGTGGGTATGTGTTTCTTTTTTAAATCAGACTTCCTCTGAAGACAGCAAACAGGAAAAGAAGAATGATCAGCCTCCGCAGGCAAAGAAACCCAAAGTTAAAACAAAGACAGTTGATCTTCCTATTGAGAACAGTCTTCAGTGGCAGCTTGCAAACGACATGCTCAATCTCTTCGTGGAGAATGAGGTAATGCAAGTGTATACTGTAACTCGCCCGTATATATTTCCTGGTTTGCCAGTAGTAGTGGCATGTGTGCTCACTTGAAATCGGAGGTGGAAAGTTCAGGTACAGAAAGTAGAAATCCAGACCTAGATTTTGTTCCAGCCAACTAGTTGAGTATTCCTGTGACTGTGACTCTTTACACTGAAGTGGTTGGTTGAAATAAAACTTAAGTCTGGATTTGTACTCTCTGAACCTGAACTTTCCACCTCTGCTTGAAATTACCCAAAATGTAGACGTGTTAAGGTAATGCTTGGGCTTTTGTAAATTTTGGTTGCATAAGTATGGTTGAAGCGCTACTGTGTTTATCACTTGGAACGCGATTTCATTCTTCGCAAAACTGCGATGAGTAAGTCAAGTGAGGTCTAAAAATAGTGTATTTATGTGTCTGCAGGGTAAAATGATAATGCAGGACAAGCTGGAGAAGGAGAGGAACGACGCAAAGAACTGCGTGGAGGAGTATGTGTACGAGATGAGGGACAAACTCCATGGAGCTCTGGAGAAGTTCGTCAGCGAGGAGGTGAGAGTCCTGCTCCATTGATGACTAAGGGTAGCACGTCGCCAGTCTGTGTCACGCGCCTTCACGCAGTGCTGTGTGTGTGCTGCTGATCTGATCCAATGCAGGAACGGGATGCATTCTCCTTAAAGCTCGAGGATACAGAGAACTGGCTATATGAAGACGGGGAAGACCAGCAGAAACAAGTGTACATTGATAAACTAGGCGAATTGAAGGTAGTGTCTCAAAGTCCTCTTACTTTGCAATGTGGTTTCCATGTGATGGTACCTCGGCTAAGTTTGGGAAGCGCCTAGGGGCTGTACGGTTGGCCAGAGGTATGGCTGTGTAGAACCGAGTCCTCTTCATACCGGTCAATCGAGCAACGTTGACCTGCTCAGCAGTTATGGGCAAATACCATTGAGTGTCACTGACATTGAGCAAGAAAATGTCCTTTGTGCAGAAACTTGGCCACCCAATCCAAGAGAGGTTCTTGGAATCCGAGGAGAGACCAAAAGCCTTTGAGGAGCTCGGGAAACAAATCCAGCAATACATGAAATTCGTGGAAGCTTTCAAAACTAAGGTGACGTATGAATCGCCTTTGTCTTCTTGTAAAGCATGGTGTTCTTGAGGTCTACAGCCGTTGACTGAGCGCTCGTTCTGCAGGATGAGCAGTACGACCACCTGGACGAGGAGGAAGTCGGTAAAGTCGACAAGTTGGTGAACGAGGCCATGATCTGGATGAATAACAAAATGAACGAGCAGAACAAACAGTCCCTGATGGTCGACCCTGTAATAAAGTACAAGGATATCCAGGCAAAAACAAAGGTATGGTGTTCATTCCTCCCGAGCAAAGAGAAAGCGGACACTTCATAAGTAACAAACTCTGTGAAATTACCTCTGTTACAAATGGTGCAACAGTCAGTTTTGAGAACCAGTGGGACCAGGTCATTTATACAAGGTCGTATTGGGCATGCCGGGCCGACCTGCATGTTTTTAATGACAGGTGAAACTCTACCTGCATGTCCTGCATGTAACACTCCTTTGACTATTAAACACGTTTTGGTTTTTTTTGTCCTCCATTTAAGTGCCTTTGGCATATTTACCATTTTCCTGACAGGTTTTTAGTAAAGTCAAGCCATAAGGATCATATTTTATTATTATTTTTTTTTTTTTATTAAAGCAATTTTATTCTTTAATTGTTCGGTCTGTTTTCTCACCATGAATATAGCCTTGGCTAGGATTAAGTAAACTTGCCAACTCATTGAAGACAACAAAACAGAGTTAACTTACAAGCCAAACAACTTTAAATGGTCGGCAGTTGTTGAGATTTGACTTTGTCTTCTAGATTCTTAACTTGGCTCATTTTGGCTTCCACAAATAAAGAAGGTACTAAGGAGATAGATGTCAGTCAAGCCCTTTGCTCAGATTTTATACATATGGTGGTGTTTTCTTTATGCGATGACCGATTTCCAAAAATTAGATAAAAAAAAAAATCGCAGTATATGACCTTGCTTACATTGTCACAGTATATTGAATCGTATCCCCTGTATCATGATATGTTATGGTATCGTCAGATTCTTACCAATACAGGCAGTCCCCATGTTACGAACGATATCCATTTTCTTAAGTTGAAACTGTAGGTAAGTCAGAAAAATTATACAGTACTTAACAGTGATACAGTAATTAATTGGACTGTACTGTACCTCGAGAGAACAGACCGCTGAATCAGAGCAATGTTTTCACGAATGTTAAAGTAGCATGTGCGTCCATTATCATGAACTATTGTGTTTAATTTTTTTCATGTAATAGGCTTCATGGCAGTTTGTTCATAAGTACGAGTTGTCCGTAAGTCAGACGTTCTTAACCCGGGGACTGCCTGTACACAGCCCTTTAATGGCGCCTTTTTTTGCTAACAAAGGGCTTATCGTAGACACGGTGAAGCCTCCCCGCCTGTGACCATGTGCTCCCTCCCACCAACAGGAGCTAGTTTCCGCCTGCAACCCCACCGTAACGAAACCCAAGCCCAAAGTGGAGCCCCCCAAAGAGGAGAAGGCGCCTGAGCAGAACGGGCCGGTGAACGGACAGGACAAGCCTCAGGGGGAGGCCAACGGCACCAGCCCCGAAACGGGCACGACGGAGGGCGCCGGCCAGCCCACCGCCGACTCCACGGACGGCAAGCTGCCCGAGATGGATATCGACTAACCGCCGCTCGGGCTTGCGGACCCTCTCCTGTACGCTGACGTGTTAAGATGATCGCCCTCTGACCATTACAGGCTGTTTGACATGTCCCAAAAAGTGCTCGGTCTGCCTTTGACACCTGTTTGAATGAACTGAACGCGTATCGTTCGACCTGTTGTGAGGGTAAGGTCCTAGGTAAGAATTAAAAAAAAATAAAAAATAAAAATTGCTCGCTGTGTCAATGGCACATCTCGGTCTTAGGAACCTGTCTGTAGCTCAGTTACATCATTTCCACTAAGAATGTCAGCCCTAAATGTAAAGAGTAAAATATACTCGGGGGGTCTTTTTTTTCCCCAAATGTGTTGTGTGGATGGAAATAATGTTCCCAGTTGTCTTTCTTGAAAGATTGTTTATTACAGCGTTTCCCTTTCCCAAGACATGACTGGTATTTCTGTTGTATTTGCAGAACAAATATATAAAAATTGTTCTCTGCCTTTCAGTCAAGTGTTTTTTTTTTTTTTTATTTTTAAGCACTGAAGACGACGAGCATGATAATTTTGAAAGAGCAGGATTATTATTTTTGGAACATTATTCAGAATTCAAGTTTTAATAAAGAATCCACTCGAACACTTAAATCAGGAGGACAGGGTGAGTGGCGTTCCAAGTTGTTATAGAGCAGTGTTTTCCAGCCGGGTCCTCAGGGACCCCTTAGAAAGTCCATATATTTGCTCCCTCCCAGTTCCATGCCATATAGTCCATTCTTGGCACCTTAAGTGGGAGCTGGGAGGGAGCAAAAATGTGGACTGTCTGGGGGTCACCGAGGCCTGGAATGGGGAAGCACTGCTGTAGGGGCATAGTGCAGTTTGGCTCTGCCATTGCTACAAGTCACCTATTAATGACCCAGCGGCACTAACCTGTTCACTTACTTGGTGGGTCTTTCTATCTTTACTGCACTCTGACAGAATATGTAGGCTATTAAATACAGGAAAGCAGCGAATGGATTGTTGCCTATTAAAGCGACACACTTTTATCCATATGTGTAGATGGTTGTTTCTTTGGAGTGATTGGAGTTTTAAGTACAACCGCAGAGTACAACCTGATTTGCTTGTTTGATTGTGCGACATGAATAATAAAATACTCCATTTGTATAATGAGTGCTTTCCCAGTGGAGCTGTATCTGTGGGTAGCCTTTCATTGAGAATACATTAGTGATGTTTCTACTTATTGCAAATTACATTATGTACTATTGTGGTGAATTGTGTTCTGTGGAGGTGCATTTCTTGTGTGTGTGTGTGTGTGTACATGTGCATATATCTTAAGGGCTTTTTGGGACAATACACTGCACTTTCCAGCTCTGGAAAAGGCACTGGAGTAGAGGTTTAAGGTAAGCTGGGAACTGCATGCTTTAAACTGCACCTTCCACACCAAGATCTCCAGCATTTAGTACTTATTTTTCACATGGTTGTGTGTGTGGTCTGTGGCGCTACACCGTGGGTCCAAAAAAGTTATTCAAGTTAAATAATAGTGCGTGTATTTTGTGTCTGAGTTTTAAAACTGCTGGACAAAAAAAATTGCGACAGCTAGAGTGAGTTTTATTACAATTTGAGCACTATGAGTGCTAGATACAAAAGACATGGGAAATCACTGAAAGGAAATTATTAAATGAAAGGCATAGGCTATGTAATTTAGTAAAACAGCCTTAATTTCATAGCAAAGATTAGAGGGTTTTTTTTTCTGTTAATTCCGACGCTGATAGAGAAGTGGCCTAAGGAGGATAAGCCTTGATTTCTCTACCATTTCATCCCAAATCACTTAAATGGGAGTAAGACAGGTGTCATGTTTGTTCCTACTTCATCTTCTGCTGCAGGCTCTAAATGTGTTTAGCCTGAAGTATATCAAAGTAAATATACACAGAAATACATATAGATGGAGGTAAAAGATATATGACTATATATAGAAATAGTATAGACTGCATGGTTATAGGCCAAGCTATCGTCACAAATAATAACGAATATAATGTATACTTTTTGCATTTTTAAACATATAAATATTTGTTTATAGAGTGCCACTTAAGCACTACTAATGTAAACACCTCCCTGTGTGAAACTTGGCAGCCATCTTGCGCAGAAAGAACAAAAATAGTAACACTTATTCGGATAAAAAAACATGTGGAGGGGGACGGTTGCGTAAAATTTTGGGTATTTCACTGAACAAGAGCCTGGTATTTAAAGCTGGGTCAATCCAACTAAGAAGTTATATTGCTCATAAGAAGTCGAATGAAAGAGTTATCCAGAATGAGCCGTGATTGTATTGGGGACCGTCATGAAATATGATTCTTCTGTTTGCTATAGCCAGGGCGGCTAGTAATCCTGCTCAATCCGGCCCATTAAATATACAATCTCTTCCGGTATGAATCTTTCACGGTTTCCACATGCGCTCCGTATTACCACCCTAACAAATACATGCAGAGCAGCACAACAGACCAAAGAAAGGTAAATTCAGGCAATGTTACTCAGTTTTACTTTTAAGCTCCCGTTTAACAATCATATCTAGAGAGACCATAAAATATTCAAGTTACTATTTCGTACGTACTCTGGGCACCTGTTAATTAGAGTCACGATCACTAATTAAGCCCAGTGACCAGTAACCTACTGCACTTGCATATCTGCAACGGGACCCAATTGGCCTCCAGAAAACAATCATTGGATATTTCGTGCACTTGTGAAGTAGCACCAGCTTACATTAACCTTTAAATTTGGCATTGATACAAGGTGCTTCTTGTCTGTTTTGTCAACTAAAATTCGTTTTAGACAATGCCATCTTGTGGTCATATGATGTGACTTACAGCCACGGGATCGGTCATGGGGGGAGCCTAATTTAGCAGGATTGGACTCCGACCTGCAGAGGGCGCCGCTCCTTTTCTCCAACACCACTTCCGGTGGATTGCGTAGTCTGATCTTCCTGTCGGTGCGAACTCGCAAGGTAATGTAATACCTCTGTAATTAAACATTTGTTTTATGTCAGAAGTAGTACTTTTGGTGATGTTATATTCGTCGCTATGCTTTTTACATTGCATACTGGATCGGGCCTTCCTGTGCTATGATAGAAGATGTAGCTATGATAGAAAGCTGTGCTGTTCGCGCTAGGGTTCATTTGTTAACTAGTTAGGTAAGAGCAAAGTGTTTTGTCTGTAGACTTCATTTTAAATATTTACTGGGGAGCTAATTCAATGACTTTAGCCCTTCTGTAATAATCATTTCAATAACCCAGGAGCGTTTCGGCCATTGACTGAACATGTCGCCAGTGATAGTTGATATGTTTTGGAAACCTTAATGTAGGTTCCCGGGACAACGCAGGGCTGCGTGGGCGTGGCAGCGGATAAATTGCTAAATGTCACAAAAGCAAAACAGCTGCTGGCCGGCGTTAGACGATGTGGCGCCCTAGGCGATCATTATCGCCTGCGCTCATAGCCAAGGCAAATTGAAATTGGATTGGAAGTCGGCGCCCTAGGCGGCCACTTATGCTGCCCGTAGGATAGAACGGCTCTGCTCACAGACGTTACTGTTCGTCCGTTCATCGTTCGCATGTTCTGGTGGTTGTAGAGATGTAAATGTCTGAGGATCAGGAAGCCCAGGAGGATGAGTTGCTGGCCCTAGCGAGCATCTACAATGAGGAAGAGTTCCGGAGATCAGAGTCCACTCAGGGGGGCGAGATCCAGCTCTGCCTGGAGCTCGCTAAGGATTTCAAAATGTACTTGAAAGGTGAGGGCAGGTATGACTCCTGTACTTTTGAAAGGGTTCACTCATCGCCTGAAGCTTTTTATGAATTCAGACATGGTGTGCAAAGCCTGTTTTTATAGGAAACCATGTCCTTGCTTATCACCAGGGGGAAAACAAACAGAATATGCTGTATCTTTTCTACCTCCTCTGGTCCTGAACTTTGAACTTCCCCTGGATTACCCATCAACCTCTGCACCTGCCTTTACCCTGAGCTCCAAATGGCTGTCAAGGGCACAGGTAGGTCAGGTTGGAAACATGCAGTTATACCATTCAGACATTATACTGTGGTGTAGGGTATTTTAAATGTATTCTCAAAAACCCCGTTATTCTTAACGATAAAATTTACTGAAGGAAAGTGCTGTGGAATACATGAAATCCCCTCCCCAATGCCCACTTGTAATATAAAACACCGAATTCTCAAATCAACACAATGTAACAGGAATATGTTTTTTTTTTTTTTTTTTTTTTTTCCCCCCCCCTTACTGGGAGTTAGTTGAGATTCCATGAATCAGCTATTTCATGTGAATGAACACAAAAAACCTCTCAAGTTTCGCAAATCCCTTAAATTTTAATGACATCCTGTTTAACGGTAAAGGAAAGGAAAGCAAGTAGATGGAGTATGTTTTTATTTTTCCTCTTTGTCATGGGAGAGTCCTGCATAAACTTATCTTTGCACTAAAATAACCCCCTTCCGTGCCGCCAAGCTGACAGAGGTGTGCCGGCGCCTGGACGAGTTGTGGGAGGACAGTCGGGGCACCGTGGTCCTCTTCTCCTGGATTCAGTTCGTCAAAGAGGACCTGCTCAGCTTTCTGTCCATCGAGTCCCCACTGGAGATCAGCAGCCCCGCCAGGGCCCCCCCGGAGCGGGCGAAGGGCGAGGCGGACGGCGAGAAGGGCACCGGGAAGGAGCCGCCGGACCCGCGGGCCGTGGTGGACGTGGACCCGCGTGAGGACATCCTGACGCGGCTGCTGGACTTTGATGAGGCACAGCGGCAGAGGGTCTTCGACAGCAGGGTGTACAGCTGCGGCATCTGCTTCGCCGAGAAGCTGGGCTCCGGCTGCCTCAACTTCAAGGAGTGCGCTCACGTGTACTGCCGCGCCTGCCTCGGCGAGTACTTTCAGATCCAGATCCGGGACGGCAACGTCCAGTGCCTTAACTGCCCCGAACCCGAGTGCAGCTCCGTGGCCACGCCCTCGCAGGTGTGCTCTTCTCTTTCCAGAAGGGGGGATAGATTCACTGTTAACTTGTATGAATTAACACATTTTTCTTACTGGGGGTTGCATTGACTCAGTGCCGTAGGATGCTGTGGCGGTGATTGGAAGGTTGTCAGTTTGAATCCCAAGGTTGGTAGAGTGATTTCACCATTAGGCCCTTAAGCAAGGCCCTTAACCCACATTTGCTTCTAGACCTTGACGCAACCAAAATTACGGCACGATCATTAGCACCTAGGCATCGAGCTTATACTGTGTAGATTCCAGAAGTATAAAATCCATTAACGAATGATCATAACGTCGTCCTTAAAACTGGTCGCTTTCTGAATTTCTGCTGAAATCAAATGTGAACGTCCTGTGAATGGACTGTTGCAGGTGAAGCTTCTGGTCGGGGAGGAGCTCTTTGCCCGCTACGACCGTCTCCTGCTCCAGTCCAGCCTGGATCTCATGGCGGACGTGGTCTACTGTCCACGCAAGATGTGCCACTCGGCCGTGATGACGGAGCCCAACGCTACCATGGGGATCTGCCCTTCCTGTCAGTTTGCTTTTTGCGTGCTCTGTAAAAGGGCCTACCACGGGGTGTCCGAGTGTCAGACCACGGCAGGTACGCAGAGACCCTTCGACCGTCCAACCATATGCCTGTCCATCTGCCAATCAATGCTTAGCCAGCAGAGGGCCACGGTGAGCCTGGAAGCATAGGGTGCAAGGCAGGAGACACCCAGCAGGGGGCACCAGTCTATCACAGGGTGCACACACATATATACGTATGATTAAACACCACAGGAAATCTAGAGACCCCTAAGAATTCCAATGCAAACATTCTAGAGAAACTGGTGTGTCATCACTGTCCTACAGCAGGGTTCTTGGCGATGCTTCCTACCTTCGAATGTTCGGCATGTTCTGCAGAGGAGCTGCAGAGCCTAAGGGAAGACTACCTGTCCGCCAGCGACGAGGGGAAGAGGTTCCTGGAGCAGCGTTATGGGAAGATGGTGATCCAGAGGGCCATCGAAGAGTCCTTCAGCAGAGAGTGGCTGGATCAGAATTGCAAGGGCTGCCCCCGCTGTGGTACCAACATACAGGTGGGGGGGGCTGCTCATGTGGCCCTGTGGCCAGTACTTGAGGTCCCAGGATGTGAGGCTGGGGTTTGGAGGCGGGACGAAGCTTTGGGGCTGGGGTTTGGAGGCGGGACTAAGCTTTGGGGCTGGGTCTTGGAGGCGGGACTAAGCTTTGGGGCTGGGTCTGAGGCTTGGAGGTGGAGCTGAGCGTGTGCTGTCTCTTTGCAGAAGATAGACGGCTGTAACAAGATGACCTGCACCTCCTGTAAGCAGTACTTCTGCTGGCTCTGCCTCAGCCTGCTCACCCACGGCAATCCGTACAGTCATTTCAATAATACGGCGTCTCCGTGCTACAACCGGTGAGTCGGTTTCCTTGAGTTGGCCATTGAAAACCAGGAAATTAAGGAAAGGAAATCATGTTGATTAACGTGACTTTTTTTTTTTTTCGTTTAACCGAGTGTCTTGGTGCAGTAAAATGTGAGCCTCCAGTCTGATATCCAATCATGGTGGATGTTTTGCATGTGGTATAAAAAAGATGTTTGTTTCTAGGCTGTTCCAAGGAGTCAATATGAATGATGAAGACGATGTATGGAGCGATGAAGAAGATTAGCAGTCAAGAGACCGGCTCCAGAGTTTCTTATGCTCCTTGCACTTTAGGATGCTTGTTATGTTATATTCAATATTGAGATGATTAAAAAACATCTATATTACTTTTTTAGTTTCTACTAATTGATTATTTTAGAAGAACAAATATTATAGTAAAAGAGGGGAAGATTATACTGATGATTGACATTTTTATGTATGAAAATACAGATGTGTTCAGTTTGCACAAGAAGTCTCTATCCACAGCTGCTTTGCGGGCCTGTTCTGCTTCTCAAAAGATATTTAAGCGTTTTATCTTTCTGTTGCTAGGGGAACCTTACTGTAGGCGCTGAACATTGAACTGAGGCTAAACTGATGGGGAAAAAAAGGGGTATCGCACTAACGTGTTGGGTATTTCAACAAGTGTGGCTGTGTCCGAAATGCCCAAGTGGCTGATATGTAAACATTAGCAATTGGACGGTGCTAAAAATACACGGAATCGGAGACGTGGAAGCCGGGAATGTGGAGGCTTGTTGCGCTCGTAGGATTTTATTGTAGGTGTGTCCTTTAAGTGGTCACGCTGTGAAGGTGAGTGCATTAGGAGTGTAATTATTCGGCAAAGTGAGTGGGATGTGGACAGGCTGACTGCGCATCCAATGAGCAAGTAACTCTCTCTTTGTTATTAGTTTGACCCTTCCTGTATTCACTCTTACACGTGTATGGCATCGGCTTCCCAGGCTCAGGTTAATTCTGCCTTGGCCTGAGAGGACCTCAGCGCGAACACAAACCCACATGCCTCACTATCCTTGGCTGGCTTGCCACAGGCTCATCTTAGACCCTGACCACATTCAGGGGAGCACCGAGAAATTCTGCCCCCCCCCCCCGACAAAATGTCACCTTGAGCCCGCCCTGCCCATATTTTACATCTAATGTTACGTATTCCAAAACCTGTCAGGGTATCTGTGCCCCTCTGACATGCCTCAGAGTGATCAGAGCAGTTGTATTTTTTTTTTGGTTGGGGGAGGGGGGGGTGGAGATGTTCTTCAGCTGTGTAGCATGGAGACTAAGCAAGGGAAGGGGGCATCAATGTGGTGGGGGAGGGGGGTGTTTCAATAAATTAGGTTTCTGCTAAGAGTAATACAAGCAAATACCACAGATCATTGCATAGACACCTGTAGACCAGGTAATAATTGTATATCTGCATGGTACTGAGACTGGGTGTCGTGGCTCATCCTGCACCGTGGATCCCACGCAGTCACTGTCAAACAGTCACTGTCAAACTACCAGCTATTTACAGACCAGGAGCCTGGGTTTTGAATCCGCCATCCCAACAGCACCGGGCGTTATCAGATGTTAACCGGACTGCTCCCTCAAAAAAGAGATCCCAACAAAGCAGAGGAACTCTGTAAAAGGTGCCAATTGAAATAAATATACTTTGTGTTTAATGCAGTGACTCAGTTTTCATATATATTTTTTGTATTTACTATGTCTATTCTAATGGTGTACTCTAGATAAGAAAGTGACAAAATAGTTTTACATTAAACTTCACTAGAAAATCTTAAGTCACCTGCATCCTGCATCTCACTGCTAATTACTGAAAACCTTGCAAGCTTTTGGATATATATATATATATATATATATAAAATCATCTTGCTGTAACGGAGAAGATAATCTTAAATTCCCCGTCACGGTGATAGTTGTGCGAAACAATTAATGCTTGTTTTACTGTAGTGCTAGAACACTTTATCCACATTCAGATGTTGGTACAGAATGACAGGAAAGGCATCAGCAATAGTAAACAATGACACTGGAAAATGACAGTGGTGGAGGAAGTACTGAAGCTTAGTACTTAAGAAAAAGTACAAATATCCTGCAAAATATGTACTCAAGTAAAAGTAGAAGTGCTACCAAGTAAAAGTAGAAGTGCTACATCAACAATCTTACTTAAGTGAAAGTACTAAGTACTTACTTTTAAATTTACTTTAAACTTTTTTAAGTAAAACTACTCACACAATGGTTTGTCTCGATGTCTGGGGTGTGCCATTTTGTAAAAGAACAGTAGATATACTGACTTATGCCTCTACTGATGTTATTACTTGTAATAATTACAAGCAACTATACAATATATGTGTATTGGAGAGTTTGGTGGGCTTATTGTGTGTGGGACTTGAACCCTGGTCCTTGGGTTATGAGGCAGCAGAGCTAATCACTGTGCTATCTGTCTGGGAAGATCCTGGTTCTTTACTGTAAGGCCTCATTAAGGGTTGTTTGGTATCTTTTGGAAAAAGTAGGGGTGATGTCATGACTAAAATTTGGCCATCTGTTTTTGCAGGCTATGGGCAAGGGTGCCTGGGGCTACCTGACTGTGCAGGTTCCACACACAGGGATCTATGGGGGTGGGAGACTTGAACCCTGGTCTTTGGACTGTAAGGCAGCAGTGCTAACCACTGTGCTATCTGACCATCCCCCCTCCTACTCTCCCCTGTAGGTAACTGATGTAGCTGCTTTCTTTAGGCTCCAGCTCACATTCTCAGTGATCAGTGTTTTAAAGTTGTCAGTAGCTATGGTCCCTGCAGTTTGGACTTGGTAGTCTGTGTGAAGCTGAGTAGAATTTGGTCTGGCCAGTGTGTGGATGGGAGCCTAGTTGGGTTGTTGGTCTGAGAAGTTCCTGGTTCTTTACTGTAAGGCCTTATTAAGGTTTTGGTATCTTTTGGAAAAAGTAGGGGTGATGTCCTGACTAAAATCTGGCCATCTGTTTTCTCAAGCTATGGGTGAGAGTGTCTGGGATCCCACATGCAGTGTGCAGACTACCTGACTGTGCAGGTTACACACATAGGAAGCTATGGGTGGGGGTGGGTGGATTTGAACCCTGGTCCTTGAACTGTGAGGCAGCAGTGCTAACCATTGTGCTATCCAGCCACACCCCTCCAGTTATCCCCTGTAGGTAACTGATGTAGTTGGTTTCTTTAGGCTCCAGCTCACATTCTCAGTGATCCAAGTTTTCAGCAACCATGGTACCTGTAGTTTGGACTAGGTAGTCTGTGTGAAGCTAAGCAGGATTTGGTTTGGCCAGTGTTTGGATGGGAGCCTTGTTGGTTTGGGAAGATCCTGGTTCTTTACTGTATGGCCTCATTAAGGGTTGTTTGGTATCTTTTGGAAAAAGTAGGGGTGATGTCCTGACTGAAATATGGGCATGTGTTTTCTCAGGCTATGGGCAAGGGTGTCTGAGACTACCTGACTGTGCAGGTTCCACACACAGGGATCTATGGGGGTGGGGAGACTTGAACTCTGGTCCTTGGACTGTAAGGCAGCAGTGCTAACCACTGTGCTATCTGGTCACCCCCCTCCTACTATCCCCTATAGGTAACTGATATAGTTGCTTTCTTTAGGCTCCAGCTCACAATCTCAGTGATCAGTGTTTCTAGCTTTCAGCAACCATGGTACCTGCAGTTTGGACTAGGTAGTCTGTGTGAAGCTAATGAAGTACAAATACTTTGTTACATTCCACCACTGGAAAATGACAGCATGTTAACATGTTTGCTGAGAAAAGGGATGTTACATTGGCAAACTGCTAATCCAATACAAGGTCACAGTGACCTTAGAACCAGTCCCAAGAAGCACCGGGCAGGAAGCAGAGGAATGCCAGTCCATCGCCGGGTGCCAAGGATAATGGCGCATTACGGGCAATTCAGGAATTGCGAATCAAGGTAACAAAAATCATGCAGAAATGTATCATAGCCTTGTGAGCAGTATTAGCATAAAAAGCTTTATCAATCTAAATCCTAAACAAATAAAAGCCACTAGGATCTGCGTCGCACGCTAACACCATGAAGAAGGACACTGGGTTGTCATCAGTGGCAGAATGTGTTTGGAACAACATAGTCCCGTGCAAGAACGTGGGGGCGGAACATGATGCATAATCACTGTTTGACCAGTCTGTGACAGTTTGGACGTACCCGACTCCATAATCACGTTTTTAATTTTTCATTTCGTGTACCCATTAAATTATATTTTACTTAATTTGAGGTATTCCAAGTTGTGGAAGGTATCCAGAATAGTTTTATTATTAGGTAAAAATAAATGGTATCTGACACGATGTCATTCCTCTCTCAAAATTGCTTTGCTATTTTTTTTTTCATTAGTTCATACCTTTGCTGCCCTACCTTTGGCATATTTTAATTAATGCACTTAAATTTTTAGCAGACAAATGCCGGTTCAGTGACACGGGTGAGATTTTATATTTCCAAAATTATTATCGTCCATATCGACTACTAAAACAAAAGAGAAAATCATCTATGTTGACAATTTAGCATATGTTAAAATATGTGAGCTGAGAAAGGAAAACTGTAAACGTTTTGCTGAAATGTACGTAGGCCTCAAAATATTTTTTTATATTTTAAAAGTGACATGCGGCTGCCTATAGGGGACAGTAGTGTTGGGTTTTGTTTTCACCGTCTCCATTAGCAGGAATCCGCCTGAGAGCAGCGGAGGGGAAGTGGGTTTGTGGCGTCCCGACGGATAGTAAAAAAATTTTTTTTTACATTTCTTGACGGAGAAGGTCTTGTCCACCTTTTAGTTTTCGACCTGGGCTCGGCTTTCAACGTATCGCTTCATAATGGCTGAACAAAGCAGTAGGTACCAGCAGGTGAGTAGAAAGGCGCTGGACACCGCGGGTGCGTCGGCCATCCTGTCATTCGGCAGACGTGCCCGCCTGCGCTAGGCAAGGCTGGGGATGATGTGCTGCTTGTAGGCCGCATTGTTTTGCTTCGCAGCGGTCTTTTTAGCTATGTTGAGGGAGTAAAGAAATGCGTTCAGGCTAGGCTTTTACCATGATTTCAGTCGTCGGCAGTTTTACATGAGATTTTTATAGCTTCTAGCGAGTCAGTAACGATTTGTATTAGGACTGAACCTGGGTGTGTAATCATGACAATAGCACCGGAGTTTTATATGACTTACGTTTTATTTTCTATGATTTTAGCGTTCTTGGTACCAGGCTGTGACCAAAAACTGCCCCGTATTTGGTTCCTCTTGCGATTCAAGATTCATCCGAGTAGCCATCATCTATGCACTTTTAATAGGCCTGCGAGGGCAGTTGACTCCAAGTAGCTGTCGTAACGCCCTTGTCCGATATCAGATTTTTTTAATGGGTTCAGCAGAGATGACCAGTGAGATTGAACAGCGGAGCTCATTTAATATATATTAAACTGTTTATCGAATGTTAGCTTCCAAGATATACACAGCACATTACTGCTGTACAATTAGGGCATTCATTTTAAGCCAACCTGAGCACGTAATGGCATGATTAATCAGTATTAGTTGCTCGAGTTTGCTAAGATGCTGAAATGAATCACCGGGAATCCGGCTCTCTGTTAGAGATCCTGATTAAGATGAGGGGTGTAGCCATGTTTATTTATCTTGTCTTAGTTGTGTGACTGGACGTTGTATTGACTAATGTGCATTTAATGAAATCACTTGCTTTTTGTCTTTTTGTTTTGTTTTTGAGTCCATTTTAACCAAGTGTACAGGCAAAAATGTGCTGAGGGTTTTCAGCGAAGTGACTGCTCTCCTATAAGATGGTAGCCTGCTGAGAAATGGGATTAGAAGTGTTACAGTTATGAGGACTAGCTGGCTTTGTACACCTGCATCCAGGCACGTTTGTTGGGGTGAATAATCAAATCAGGTGTTTTGTGTGTGTGTGTGTGTGTGTGTGTGTGTGTGTGGGGGGGGGGGGGGGGGGGGGGGGG
>JAODJU010000048.1:4511388-4536456 GCA_026776725.1 Gnathonemus echidnorhynchus
ATGACCGAAGTAACTGGCATTATTTATATGGATTAGACAGGTCTTGGTAACTTGGTCTAAGTCGTCCAGGTACATTAGCTGGGTTGTTAGAGATGACCGAAGTAACTGGCATTATTTATATGGATTAGACAGGTCTTGGTAACTTGGTCTAAGTCGTCCAGGTACATTAAGTGGTGTGAAGAGTATTTTTATTATGACTTAGCTTTGAGTGGACTTTGGTCCTACTACTGTAAACGTTTCCCCGTTGGTTCTTCTTCAGAAAAAAAAATGAGGATAAAGAGTAGGGAAGGTGGATCAGGAAATGCGTTCCCCAGGCTTGCTGTTCCGCAAACGGACCATCACGTTCGTCCGGGTTCTTGCCTGATATATTTCACCGCCTCCCCCTTCATAGTATGAGAGAAACAGCTAATGTGGTGGGGAGGGGGGCAAGAAACGGTGTGCTCCCGGACCTCGAAACACATGGTGAAGTTTGACAGGCGCGTGAGAAAGATATCACACTGCCTCTAAGGTCCCTCATGATGGAGAAGCCAGAGGGGCGGCCCCCATAATCCCCTGACGACTCTAAATCGACAATGTTTTGTATGAAACATAAAAATGTTTCCTCAAACATACATCAAACATGCACTCCCTTTACAATACCTATACTGTTTTGTACTATTATATATCTGTGATATTCAGAACTAGCATGTAAAAAAAGAAATGACCAAGTCACTCTTGTGAAGTGATGAAGACCAGCAGTGGTGTGTCACTTTAAGACCTAACTGCTAAAGTTCTCCTGAATCCAAAGTGTCCAAAGACGCAGATTCTCCTTCTGCTACTGCACCAGGCCCCAGGGTCACTGCCGTGTTCTTGACAGAACATTAAAATTATTTAAAGAATACTAGGTATGCGCAGTACGGTGACCACGGCTAATGTTACATTCGCTTTGTCTGGATGGAGTAACCAAATACATTTGCTCTGTCTGTGTATCCATTTCCCTGGAATGCTCACCCAGCTGGGACTGTCCCAGGAAATGTGGCGTGTAGGCCCGGAAGGCAATGCCACACACACACACACACACACACACACACACACACACGGGTTTGTATTCATATCTTTGCGGGCATAGCCCTAATCCCAATTATGACACCCTTAACCCCTACTCAGCCCTAACCTTAACCATAAGTAACCAAACAAAATACAAGACTTTTGGCATTTTGAGTTTTTTTGATTGCAGTGACAAATTTTTAGAATTTTATCCTTGTAGGGACCAAAAAAATGTATATAGGTACAGTATTTTTTATCACATTGTGGAGAAATCTTGACCCCACAATGTAATAATTACAAAAACACACACGCACACACGCACCCGCACTTTTGAAGGGCCGTATGGTAAATTCCATTTGCATGCACTGCACATGGCATTATTGCGGGAGGAAACTCACTGGAACACGGGGAGCGCATGCAAAGTCGGTTAATGCAGGCATGCAAAAGATCCCGGAGCTCGAACCCACGGCCCTGAAGGCTGTGGGAAGACTGGCCAGCCCACCCGTCCTTGTCTGTTGGCCGGATCCGATCAACCGGATCTCAGAGAATGTTACAGAAAGGCAACTGAAAAGCTTTGCTCACGCTCTGCCTTAGAAATGGCAACAGTAAACACTGGGACTGGATAGAGCATTGACGGTTACAGGGGGACGGCAGGAGATATTCCCTCTTTCTTCAGACTGTGGCCTGAGTCCCTCCCCAAGGGTGAAATTCTACAATCTCCCCTGGAGATTAAAATTAAACATACAAAACAGTGTGTTTGTTCTCAACACACTTCTATACAGTGGGGGAGAGAGAGAGATTTTTCTAGATGGCTGAAATACAATCCCAATGCGGCCTTGTAGTAAAATCGCGGTCAAACATGTAACTCTTTAATAGCAAATACCTTCTTGGTAACATCAGGCTTGCTGTTTGTCACTCGCCGTTCCGACTCGCTGTCTGCTTGGCGCGGGGCAAAACCCGCTCTTCCCAAATGCTCCCTGGGAGCCTGGCACCAGTGGCATCCTGTTATTGTCTCCGGGATACGGAGACTTCCTGCCACAAGCCTCCGTATTTACCTGGGGCACAGAGAGCGGTAGAGGTGGGTGTAATCGCCCGGCACTGGCTTTTCACACGAGGAGCTTCATTAAAGACATTCTCTCTGCCTCTCCGCCCTTTTCTTTCTAACTAAAGACAGGAAGCGGTTATCTTTGTCTCCTGATAGTTCAAGCTAATTTAAATAATAAAAAAATATCTCTGTGAAAGATAAACAGAATCCCCTGTCGGCCTGTGGTTTTTTATTATTATTATGTGGTTTATTTTATTCATGGATTCATTTTCTGGATTGTTCATTCATGAAATTGGGGGGATATACCTACTCTGTCTTCATTAACCTGTCATTGTGAGCCTTGGCTTCTAGAATGTCCCAAATATTCAAAACATCGTTTTCATTCCGTGGTGACTTTGGATCCTGGAGCTCTTACCAGATGCATGGGAGTCTCAGAAAGCGGTTCAGACCCACACATGGCTAGATGGGATGTATCCCCCGAGTTTCTAACCACATGGTTTGGTGGGACGTAAACTGTGAGGAGAACAGGGAAAGACACCAGGAAATGGATGGATGAAAGTGCAGGACAACGGCTTGAGTTTCAACAGGGTTTTACTCATTCTTCGGTGATATTCTCCCACACATTTATTTATCAGGTGCTTTTATTCAAAGTAACATATAATTCAGAAGGCAGGATCAGTCAGTGGCACAGTGGTACAGTTGCCTCACACCTCTGGGACCAGGGATCAAGTCACCTCCAGGGCTGCATGTTCTCCCTGTGTCATTGTGGGGTTTCCTCTGGGTACCCTGCTTTCCCCCCCACATCCTGGGTTGTTCCCTGCCTTGCTCCTGCAGCCTCTGGACACCCTGCAACCATGAATAGGGCAAATGGTTACAGTAGATGGATGGATTGGTCAGTCAGTTGCAGGAGCAATTGAGAGTATAGGCCTTACTCAGTGGCCTAACAGTGAGATCACTCTGTAAAGCAGGGGATTTGAACCAGCAACCTTCTGATCATAGGCATAATGTCCTTATCCACTGAGCCACATGCCATTGGCCTATAGGAGAAGCCGGTGGGAAACCCCGCAGTGCAAATCAGACCTAAGAGACTAAAGGAGGTGGATCACTAGGACGTCCTCTCCGCCATGGCTGCTCGGCCTCTGCTTTCCCTCCCTAGTGCCAGTGGAGATCTTGTCTTCCTCCAGGAGACTGGGAGGGGGGGCTGGAAGAGATAAGGGGGGACCTGTTTTTCTGCAGACATCGGGGTCTTTGCATGGCATGTTTGTATGACAAATATATCTCTGCGGTGTGTACATAAACATGACCCTACATTACTGGGCCTGGTGCTTCATGGTCATTGCAAGTACCCTCTCATGGTTCCGCATATGACATCGATACTGATTTTATTGATTATATTGCCCGAATGTTTCTGGTGAGGCAACTGCCCCCCTGTGCGCCCATCATTGAAAAAAAAAAAACGCATAAAGTGCCCTCTGGAGTGCCCTTCCAAGTGAGCAAACACGATGAAGTGCCCTTGTGATGGAGAGAAAAATATCTCGGATAGGTGCCCTTACAGTGAGCATAACTGACGCTTTTCCACTGACATACTGGAACCGAGCCGTACCTGAGCTGTATCATGAAGAGACACCAGTTACAGTGAGGTTCCAGCTCACTTCGGGTTTCCACCTGTGGAAGGGTTGGCTTGGTAAAGGTGTCTTCGGGTTTGGAGAGCAAGAGTGACGTAAAACCACAGAGATGCTTATTTACTGTTCCATGTCAGCATGGGTACGACTCAGGCTCTAAACGAGACTATTTCACCATACATAGCGTATTATTCTACTAGCACGTCATGTGATGTGTCCTTTTTACTTTTTGCTGCTTCCCTTCTGCCACAGTTAGATCGTAATACAGGGCAGCTACACTACACACTGAACAACACTGATTACAACTCACGGCAAAAAAAAAAACAGGCCTTGAAATGTTTTTGAAAATGTTTGTTTTATCCATGATTGCATTTTGAGCTCAGTTGCAGCGCAATGGGAAATTACTGGGCAGTTGCTTCCGGAAGGACTGCAAACGATCTCCGGCTGATTTTGACACCTCGTAAGGCTGTAGGCAGGCCCGTCAATTTTAGTGGGTAAGAGGACAAGAAATTTGACGAAAAACACAAGCCACAGTTATAAATAACTTTTAGTCGCTTAACGGGCCATTTTTTCCAAAGTGATTTACAATTTTTCTAGAGTTTTTTTTGTAGTAGGAGAGCAATTCAAGTAGAGTATCAGAAGGCAGCTATAGCAGAGCACGTTTCAGGACCTCAAAGTTACAAGTCTATAGGTGTTTCTCAATATGCATACTTAACCGTACTTGCTTTCTCATGTACCTGTTTTACCTCATATTCCATTGCCAAAGACCACCTTCAGTACTCAAGAACAGAAATACAGAGGACAGTAAATATGTCGTTCTTGCCCCGCCCCAAATATCAAGGATACATCGAATGCATCCTCGCTGAACGAGACCAATCCCATGATTCATTGCGCCCCAAGTTCTTTCTTGGTAGGCAAGTTAGCAAGACTGGTCTTGCTAAGACCACAAATACGATCTTTGTGCGCTTGGTATTGAGAAACATCCTATATCTAAGACCACTTTGCACCTGCTTAACCCGTACATACGGCATTTCATTAGGTAAAATCATACTCAGAAAAGACTTCAATTTATGTTGTGATTGTAAATTGCAAGCAAAGACTGAAGTCAGTGCTGAGGGATTGGAGCGCTTGGTTTTGGAAGCATGAGAAGATCCTCAGCAAGAGGGACCCCAGTTAATAAAAAGTCCAGACGTTTGGCGCGGAGCATTTCACAGCTCGCTGCTTTCTGACTGACCCGCAGTGATAGCACAGGAAGCTAACTGGCAGTGGCGCAACCTTTGATACGAGGAGCTTATAAAAGAAGATAAGGAAGGTTGGCACAGCTGAGGAGAGACAGTAGGCCTTTGTTTGGGGGGTGCCGCCTGGTCCAGTGCCACGGGAAGCGAAGGGTCCACTCAATTTTTCTCCTTCTGCCAGTGCCCCCCTCCCCCAGGGGAATACAGAGCCCTTGAATGCAATTGTCTTGTACATCTTGAAGGGGCCGTTCGGAGAGGTTCAATGGGTTGGGCGATGACATCGCTCTTCGACGTTGTGCCCTTACTCCTAGACTGGACCGCACGTCTTCAAACCAGCACCAGATAACACCCCCTCCCCACACAATCACCACCCCCGGCCTCACCAACAATCCAGCAGCCAGTTTTGCTTGCTTCTTCATCCTGGCATTCTTCCTCCTCCCTCTCTTCTTTCTCCATCTCTCCCTCCCCCATCTCTGGGGGGGGGGGGGGGGGGAGCTTGTGGGGTAAGTATTGCAGCAGATGTGGTCAGCCCGCTAGCCGTACGACGGAGAGCCTCGTCTGGGCCTGAGTCGGGCCCATGGAACCCACTGCTCAATCGCGGGCACAGCCATGTTACGCTCCGAGCCCGAGCCCGAGCCCGGCTGGAAAAACCTTCGGAAAAACCGTCTATAGCTAATTAAAGCCCTCTTCCCGCAAATGTCATGCTTCAGCTCTCCGTGCCACAAATCCAGCCTCAACAAATTATTCAGTTTGTGGAAAAGGATGACAAAAATTACAGTGGAATTATTTTCATGTAACTCTAACAAAATAAGCTGCTAAAACTGTTTTGTTTCCTAATATAGTCTCCTATTTGTTTTTTAATGTATTTTGGCAAACAAAGGATGGTATAAATGGCTTTGTGTTTAAATGTTTGATTTGTAGTGAGAAGGTGGAGGGAGAGCTGCCATAAGACAGGAAAGTTAAGTTAAGTTAAGATTCCAGGGGCCCCTGACTGACAGGGGCCCTAAATAAATTTGGACATAATTAGACTGGTTTGGGTTGGGGCCCCCGTATGATATGCCCTCATTGGGGCCCAAAATCTCAAACAGCACCCCTGGATAGAGTGACCTAGCAGTAACCATAGCCCTATATTTTAGTAGAACTGCAGCAGTATTCAATTTTAGTGCTCACACATATCCACGGAACTTCACGCTATTAAGAAGCATGCCAGAATTTCGTGTAACGTTTGTGGCCGTACAGCTTCCACTCTCGTTTTCTTTGAAGGAATGTGACGTAATCACCAAGTGCCACACGGACTAAACGTAAAAAAAAAATAAAAAATAAACTTTTGTGTCTGAAAATAACATCAACTTCTTCACTTGTCACATCCACACTGGGGACATTTTTTTTGTTTTGTTGCTTTTCTGTATGCGAATAGGTTGGCCAACACAGGGAGGGGTTTTGTCAAAGTCCCGTCGAGCTCCACCGAGCATGGCCTGTATCTCGGGTCATGTGACTGAACCAGGATTTGGCCGCCGCTGTCAGCGCCCCCTATGGGTGTGGTGTGAGGTGGTCCCAGTGACAAGACACTGACAACATGGACATGGTGGGTATTAAGCTGTGGGACTGGTCTGTGATTCCGAACCCCATCCACGCGTTTGCAGAATTATCCAGAGAAGAAAACAGTCCGATAACTGCCCCAACATGTTCAGTTAAAAATATCCAGCTGTACATTTTAATAGGCAGAAAAGACAAATAATCATGCCAGTAAAGGTACAGAATAATAATTTAAAAGTAATAAAAAGAAATAGGGTAATAAAAAAATATCAACACACCCAAAAGTCTACCAATCAGATTCGTCGCCTTGGATTCACATGGACGTGGGTGTCAAACTGTGGGATTTCAGAGAGGAAGTCCAGCGTGTTGGAAATACATAACGCTCATGCAGTCACCTGAGTCAGACTGTTTATATGACCTATTTACACCCCCCCCCCACCTGAGTCTGCTCCCAGCGTGTGCTGTTTGTTGTTCCTTGTTTTGCCCTCCAGGAAATTGCCCCGAGGGGGCAGGAGGAACCAGGGTGGGGTCAACCCAGGCTGGGTCAGGCACCCCCAAGAGACCGTGGCCTTTGGCGCTGTTAACCAGCCTTCTCCGACGAAACCCCCCCAGGCCCGTTAGCCACCCAGCCCTGGTAGCCTGTGCACAAGCCCTCTAACCCCTCTCTTCACATGCAATGGGCCCCCCATCGGTTCTGTAAAGCGCTTTGTGTGTCTCAAAAAGTGCTATATAAATGTAACGTTGATTCATTCATGCGTCGTGAACAATTCCCTGGATTCTCAATATTTCTCGATGTTCTGATGCTGCTGTCATATATATAACACCTACGGATAGCGGCTATGAGTATTGGTTGGATACCATTTCAGTTAATTAGGGACACAATGCGTCAGAATTCAGACCAAATGGCTATTAGGACTTACCAAGGACTGGCATTCCAGAGCTCCTCTTGACGGAATCCAAACCACAGTGTCACCAAGCTTGATCCACCTTCTCTGTTTCTTCCATTTCACGCCTCACATTTCTCTACAGCTCATAAAGCGAACAGGCCCCTGACCTTTGACCTTTGTTTAGTTCTCCTATGTTGAGTTCACCTAACCGTATGTCTCACCCTGATGTTCCAACACACTTCCATCTGCTAGAGTCTTCTTTCTCCATCTCGCACTTCGGGATCTCCTCAGCTATCTGCCGGTCACACCTTCTTACCTTAATCTGATACCTCTATGATGGGCCCTTTCATCATCTCCTGTCTGCAGAGCATTTCACTGGCTTCTTTAGCTCTGAAGCTCATCACATGGGCCAAGGCTTCCATGAAGATGAGGATGTTCTGTGTATGTTTGCACACGTACCCCCCCCCAGCTCTGTGTTCCTCATCAGCTATCCTGAAGATGCCTAGATTTCCTCACCCATCTCCATCTTCCCCCCCAGACATCTGTTTCCACCACAGCCGGACTGGATGATGGACCACCACCTGAAATCGATGGCCTCCAAACCTTATGTATTTTGTCTAGTGGAAAAGCTGTCTACAGTGTAGGACCTTCTGTGGATCTCCATTCCAAATATCAGTCCTACTTTGGCAACAGAGAGCTTTGAACTTTGAAGAACTTTGAACTGACAGAGCGACTATTGATTCCAACGTGTCATTCTGGGAATCTCACAGCACTGACCGTGTTCTGTCTTCGTGTTCTTGTCTGTCTTCATATTGGAGGAAATGAAAAGAGAAATGTCCATGTTTACATACCATGCCAAGGTAACTTTATGGTCTGCAATGATCATTTTGGAAGTTAAGAGTCAGGTTGTCAAGGTTAAGCATAATGAAAATTTAGGAGAACACACTATTACAACTAACTATTGTATGCTTATTTGGGGGGGGGAGGGGGGACTAAAGAATATCTTAGGGGGGCTAGTGACATGTCTGATACTATGGAGTACACTGTGAACAGACCCCCCCAGGGGCACTGTAAAGTGGGGAAGGTTAGGATGATAGAGGCCTGCAAAAATTTGGGACATAATTGAATTGGTCTGGGTTGGGGAGTCAGTATGATATGCTTTCATGGGCCCCCGAAATCTGTAGCAGCCACCTGGCCCCCCTAACCCCCAGCCTCCCTTTCAGCTTGTCTTTTCCTGCCATCTGCCCCATATGAGCTGACCTGCAACCGGACTGGTGGATTTTGACACAGATCCAGGCCATGCGGTGGGGCTTTGCTGAGCTGCCGCATGCGGTGGGGCTTTGCTGAGCTGCCGCATGCGGTGGGGCTTTGCTGAGCTGCCGCGTCGCAGGTTCTTACACAGCGTCTCGCAGGAACCTGAGGGACAGGAAGCGCCTTCAGGGATGAGGCTCTCGTGCGAGGGAACCGGGGGAGGGGGGGGGCTGAGATGGGCCGGTGATCAGACGAAATCTCCCCAGACCTCACCTGTGCCGGCGGGCTGGCCCAGCGCCCCAGGCAACCGTGGAAGCCCCCCCCCACTCACCTGGGAAGGAAATGAGCTCACCGGCTCACTCAACTCCTGGTGTGCAGGTACAGATGGATACAAAGCTCTGTCTCGCCTGTGGGGGGGTGGGGGGGGGGGGCTGAAGGGCAGGTGGGTTCGTGTTGGGAAATGGGAGGGGGATTTTTTTACCATTGCTGGAATGTTCTTAAGTGTGACATAAAACAATTCAGTCGTACACACCCACTCTCCCTGTTCTCTGTCTCACACTCATACCTTTTCTCTCTCTTCCTTCCTGGGGAGTTGGAAGTTATGATTTTGGATGCAGCCCCCGGTGTTATGTTGTTTTATTTCCGAATAGAATTGAGCTTATTTGGTTCAAGGCCACCACCCCCCCCCCCTTAAGACGGGCCGATAGCTGATGTTCCGCTTCGATTGGGTGGAGGACGATCCAGTTACAGAGAACCGGAGGTTCCGTGGCTTCTGAGAATTTTCAAGGAAGGAAATTTCAAAATTATTATGCGTGTTTTATCTCTGTGTTTTTTCCCTCTAAAAAAAAAAAAACAGTGAGGTCAAGCCCTCTGGCTGCTGTGGAAGGAATGTGGTTCACCAGAGGTTTATGCGAAGATAACAGCAGCCGGCCGAAGATGAGATGGCAGGAGAAACATAATTATGTGTAATTTTGAAAACCAGCAAACGTTCCACTTTCAAGTGAAGAAACGGAAAGCCTGCTGAGTGATGATGGGGAATGTTTTAGCTGCAGGAGCCACAGGATCCATCCATCCATCCATCCATACATACATAAATCTGTCCCTCTATCCATAAATCCATCCATCAGTAAATCCATCCATTTATCCATAATTCAATCATCATTCATCCATCCATCTATAAATCCATCTATCAATAAAACCATCCATCCAACTATCCGTCAATCTATCCATCCATCCATCCATCCATCCATCCATCCCCTTCCTTGTGCCCTGTGCTTGCTGGGGTCGGCTTCAGCTTCACTATGACCCTCCAGATGATTTACCCTAAACGCCTCACCTAACCCTGTTACTGTGGCCAGTAATTACGGAGCAATTCTCATGTGATGTCAGGGACACCAGGGTCCCATTCGTTACTCAGCAGCTGCACTTAAGATGACAGAGATATGGGCTGACGATGTCCACTTTGTCAAGACCTGCTGAGATAAGAAGGATGGACGATGGCCAAGTGGCAGATCTCAGAAATGGGCAGGTGTAGATCAGTATTATTATTACTATTAACAACGATAATAATAATGACATTAATAATAATAATAATAATAATAAATAATAATAATAATAACAATAAATAGTAATAATAACAATGAATAATAATAATAAGAAGAAGAATAATACTTGTTATTAATAATAATAATACGTGATATATGTACTATGGAGTATAAATAAAAGTTATTAAATGCTTAAATTTGTAGATATGCAACTTCTTTGATATATGTGCCTTGTCACAGATACCGTGCAAACACGGTTTAGTCAGTAAACTCACGTGGTGGCCTAGGCAAGCTGCACTGCTGATGCCCCCCATCTGAGATTTGGCTTGCTAGATCAGCGCCCCCACAGAAGATGGCGCCCTAGGCGGCCGCCTATGTCGTCTAATAAGTTAATTGGCGCTGCACGCAAGAGTGTCCCAAACAAGCTGGTATGTCTTTTGTTCGTAGTTTTTCGTATACGAGTGTTAATTAATACCCACAATCTGCTATAAACTTTGAGAAAAAAATGCAAACATTTCTCTGTGCATGTGCTGGCACCTTACGTTAATGAAATAAGAGATCGACACATCAGCATTCATATTTAACAATATATATTTCTAATTTTCAAGGTACATTCCTTTTGACATAAGCTTTTAAACTTTTCTTCACAAAACGACAAAAGTAGCCATCTAAAATAAATACTATATAAAATACAACTTCAAAATAAATATATCTATAAATGGAAGCTTTCATATGTGTTGAAACAAAAAAGCATATAGCTTTTTTTTACATTTAATCCGCAAAGGCGAGAAATGTGAAACGATGGTACAAGCAGTTCAGAAGGGCAGAAGTTTTTGAGCAAATATCGAGAGAAATCTGATGAGCTCCGAGGTACCACGAGGATGATCAATCACAGCATTGCGAGCGGGGCAGGAGCGCGTGAACGGAAAGCCGAACGGTATCGCAATGACGGGAACGGAAAGTGGATGTGGACCGGGATACGGGATTCGCGGCTACGGGTGTTTCCTCCCCCGCGGGGAGGAAGACGGAGAGCCATGGAAATGGTGGGGGAGAGAAACTGGTCAGAGGCTCCATACTACCCGGATCTGCACGACGCAGCTGTACGCTGTCAGTCAAGCTGGCGATATCTGTACGTTAAACTACTGTGGGAAAATGCGTGGCACTGAATATGATATATATATAAAGTTTGTCTAAACTTGTGTTTGTGCAGCAAATCTATGGTTTCAGAGGTGCAGAGGAAGCAGGAATTAGTCTTGCCTCTCTCGAGGTAATGAGGCATGAACAACACACACAAAGAGGTATTTTTATTGCCCAGCGCACTTCTCTAAAGCAAGTACTATTTGTGATAGACTAGTCTGCTTTCTCTTCCCCTCCCCTGTCCGGCTCTCAACCTCGCCAAAAATATTTCTGTACTGTAATTATAGTGTACCATGCAATTTTACAGTACGTTTTCACTACTGCTGACAGGTTAAGAACACAGGACCCTCGAAACTGTACACAAACGCACACCTGCATAGATATTTTCTTCTTACGCTAAGAGATGGCGACGAGTTGACACTTCTATTTCTCGCTAGCTAGTCGGGCCTCATTCTCACGGCTTTGGCATCCACCCTATGGTTGAATTGCAAAGAGCTACTTGAAAAGAATATTGCCTCGTACATTCAAGACAAAGACCAGAGCCCCCACTCCGCCTCCCCATCCTCCGGCATAATTGCACGTCTTTCACTCTGTGCATGGTACACTAGTAGAAACGTCAGCATAACTCAGGAGCCCCCTTAGGGGAGGGGGGGAGATACGGAAACACGGTATCTCTTTGCCGGTACTCCACCGGGCGAAAGAAAAAGGACACTGTACCTTTAAGAGCATTTGCCATCCGACCGAATTGTCAAGTGCACGAAAATAAAAAGATCCCTCGGAGAAACCTCAGAAAAAAAGACTGACGTATTACAATCCTTTGGCTAAAGCTGTAGCATTTACAATTCACTGAAAAGTGAAACCTTCTGGAAGAAAGGATTGATATTTACAATAAAATATGCCTCTTCATAACATGGACACAGCTGAGTAGCAGCACGCATTAGATTACGCTCGGTGGAGATGGCATATAGCGAACATGGAGGATGGAGCATGATAACGTAGCCCATGCCTCACCTCTCTACTTAATAACACTACGCCTCTACTTGTGATTAGCTCTACATAGCTCGTTATGGGGTGTGCAAGACGTCGGGTTCAAAACCCTTTTAAAACACACCCTTTGCATTAAACGAGGCTCGGAATATTGGCTAGTTGTCTGGGAAAACAGTCGCTCTATCTGAGCAGGCCTCCACCACTCAGAGGGGTAAATTTGCCCCACTGGGGGGGGGGATTCCACCCTGAACACAGAGAGAAAACTTCTCTGAATTAAACTCACAACTATGACTAAACAGTCAAATTTTACGAGAAATTCAACTAAAGAACTTTCAAGCTTTTTTTATGACTCGCTGCCTGTAACAGGGAGCAAACTAGACGAGCTTTAAAGATGGATACTTTAAGACAAATTTTCTTATTGTCTAAAATATTCTAGCCTTTCAAAATCTAGCAACCCTCCCTTCTCCTGGTTCTTGGTCGAGATTGTAAATGGGTCAATTTGATGGGTAATTAAAATGTTTGAACACAATTCGGTTCTTTGCTGATGTATGTTTTTTGATGATGAAGCTGGCCGCTGAGTAGGCGGCTGTAAGGGGAAAGTGGGCGGGGCCAGCCAATCAGTGAGTTGTGTTCTTCCTCTACATCACTTTGGCCGGTGCCAATCAAACAAAGCAGAACGGATTTCCATTTCATCATTCACACAAAAAGTCACCAATCTATTTTTAGCTAATGGAAACCTATTGCTCAACATTAAATAGAAGTGTCAAAGACTTATTTTTAAGAAATAACATTTTGCTTCGCTGGAGTGTGGGAGACCGATGGGGGAGTCGTGGGGGGGACGGGTCTGCAGCGGGGGTCGAGGTGTTGAACGTCAGACAGCTTTGAAGACACAAAAAAAGACACCCAACACTCAACTTGTGCCAAAATCCACCTCTGCCTTCCACCAGTCCATCTGTGAGGTGTGGCACGTTGCCACGGTAACGAGGCGATCGCAAATTAACCCTTTGTAAGTACCATGTTTTTAGAAAGTCCACCAGCACAGCACAGTTCCTCTAGGGTCTTTAGGGGGTGACCACAGATGTGCCTGATTCAAGGGGTGGGGGAGGGGGTATCAAGAGGCCTGTATCCCCTGCACCCCAGCCTTCCCCTCCCCAGCTTTTCGGACCTGGTTGGCCTTGCAGCGGCACCCAGGACGACGGGCCCCGTCGTAGCACCGCTGGGACATTTTGATGCAGCCCAGGGCCGGCAGATAGCAGAGCAGGCAGGGCAGCACCAGTGAGACGCAGCCCATGAAGGACCAGCGGCCGCAGCAGTTCGAGGGGCTGCAGGAGCAGGGCCGCTCGGCGCAGGAGCCTTCCTCGTCCTCGTCGTCGGTGCAGTGGTAGAAGACGCCCTTGACGAGGCACATGCAGGTGGCACAGTCTACCAGGCTCTGCGCCGAGCAGAGGCACTCCTGGTTGCAAACCCAGCAGGATGGCAGCGTCCGGGGAAGTGTGCACTCTGTGCACCGGCACTTACCGCACGACTCACACAGTAGCAAGTGTCGCCGCCCTTCTGGCGGGACTGACAGGCCCTTTGAGTCCACGGGCTTGGAGCAGACTGCATTGGGCTGGATGCCAGGGGTCCTGAGCATGCTCGAGCTTGCCTCCAACATGGGGGTGGGCGCGGTGTGGTCCAGTAGCCGCTGGTCCGAGGACGCGCTACTGCTGCTGCTGATGGAACTGGGCCGGCCGCCGACAGTGATCCAGGGGTGCGTGACGTCCTGCGACTGACTCCTGGCGAGCTGGGAGCCCCCGACGGGGGCCTCGTGGAGCCCCCTGGTGGCCTTCTGGCTGGCCGGGGGCTGGAGCACCACGGTGGGGCTATCGATGTAGTCGTTCTCCACGTGGGTGGACTTCATCTGGTCGATGGGGAAGACGGCCAGAGACGGCTGCATCCGCCCGTAGGGGACGTGAGCGTCCAGGAAGGGCTGCACCATGATGGAGGAGGAGACCCCTGGAATGTGGTGGGAGAGTCTAGACTCCATTGGTACGCCTTTGTCCTTCAGGCACCGGGGGGTGGGGGGGGATTCACATCTAGCGGTTCTGCGGATAAATAACGCACGCGGTCACGCTCAGCGCTGTAACTCCAAACACTACTATACATGCCATCCGGGACAAAGCAGCAGAAAGCATGTTTGCGAGCGATACTGCTGTGAACAGCACTAAATGCGTCGTTACATTTTACAGCTACGTTTATTCATTTGGCAGAAGCTCTTAGCCTGAGAGGCATCACACGTCAAAACAAAAATCACATTTTAAGCTATTTCATTTCACGTTACACGCCAAACAAAGCCAGTGTAGCCATTCTAGGCTACTTAATACTTTTAAAAATTAACAATATATCATATTTAAAAATGTATATGTAGTTCTAAAATCAAATCTGAGCTCAGGCTTTAACCAGGAGTAGAAAATTTAACGCTTCCTTAACTGTGGGATTGATCTATGATTGCATACTTATAAAAATAACAAAAACGTAAGACTTCTACATTTTGTTTTATATCGTACACACAGACGTGCTGTAGTATATATCTTACATTAAATTGTCATTTTTCAGGTGGAATACTTCCTTCCCAATGCATTTTTCATCTTGACTTCACAGCACGCATATCTATACTGTATATAATCAGTATTTGGCCCCGAGTAGACTTCAAAAGTATTTGCACTACCGTTGAATATTAAATGTTCCGTAAAAGACTGTTTAAACACTATGTAAGAACATATAAGCTAAATATATACGCGGTAAAGACTAAAGCAAAGTGACATACTGCACGTATTTCACCAGCCATGCTATATGCTACTTTACTTTCATCGGGTACGATTCAACTGCGCACGTTTTCAGATTAAAGGATTACTGGATCAGATCTCTTATTAGTCACACTGTTAGGAGTTCATGAGCATTTAAAAAAATAATTTATTATGTCCGCTCATGACTGTACGGATCGCCGACGACGGCAGCTCTGCGTGCTGGGTGCGTGTTTCAATCGAACCCACTGAATTAAGGAAAATCGTATATATTACATCGCGTATGTAAAAGCTGAAGTATTCATACAGCTGGGAAAACGCCACTTGGCCCTTGGAAATCAGAAAACCAATGCAAACGCTGCAGCGAGGCTGTCTTCGATAAATACAAGCACGTCGATTTATCTAGCGAATTCTTAACATAATCTCCCTTGTGCCTTCGGTAATTGCACTAGTGGGATGTACAAGCTGTACCTTCCGAAACGGCACCCCAGTGTAGAAATGTCAGTGCTTTATTCCGCGGTATTTATTCAGTTCACTCAGACAGCCTCGTTACGGTACAATCTACGGATAAATTTGGATCAAAAAAATGTGCGAGGAAAGGAACAGCACGTTGCAAAAAATCCTGGCTTTGGGCATTTTAATGTACACACGCTCTTATACATGAAATAAACATTTACAATAGCATTTTGTTCAATAAATATGATAAATCCCAGTTAAGCGTAATACTGCGAATCTCGAATTCTCTATTTACAAGGGAACCCACTTACTTGTTCTGAAAAACAGCCCATGTCCTTATCTTATGCGTACGGTTGCCAGTATATTCCAGATTACATTTCCACTTAAAGCCAAACGCAAACCCGCGAGCTGCACTGCAGTCAGAACACAGGCGTTTTGATGCGATGTTGCAACTGCTTGGGAAAATGGCTTTTTTATGAATGGGAGGGTGAGAGACGTACTGCGCAGATGCTCTGACAGTTTTTTTTTCTCTTTCTCTCTTCTCTTTTTTTTGTGAATGGGAGGGCATAGCGTTTCAGCGCGCAAGTGCGGGGGCTGCACTTTATGAATGGGAGGACGCCTAATTGCATTGCGCAAGCATGATACCCGGATCCCGTGAATGGAGGAACTGGGAGCTTTCTGTCACTGGGGCGATGTCAGAGAGGATTACATGAAAGGGGCGGCAATGTACTTCACGCCACGCTACTTATTTATTTATGTATTCACTCATTCATTTATCCCGAGTGGGGCCGTTTGGCCTGGGCTTCTGTGCTAATTTTCGGGTATGTAATGCCATGTTAGCGCTCTTATACACAGTATAAAAACCTGCAATAAAAATACGCTTTAACCAGAACTTAAGGAGAAAAACACACGGGCGTTCTTTTGTGCCATTGTTACGTTTCATTGTTGCATGTCATTGTTGCTAAACGATTTTATATATATATATATATATATATTTTTTTTTTTTTTTTTTTCCCGAATACCCATTGTCCTTTTTGACAAAAGCAACACATTCGCGTCCTGCCTTTATTATAAATATGTGTATATATGCTTATATGTATTATATTTAAAATACAGTTACGTTAGATGTGATAGCCTATATCATATGTAATCGTGTATAATAAGTTGATTAAATCGCGGCTTATAGATGCATGCGTCTTATGTTCGCTTGCGACGCGTTATGCAGAGCAGACAGAAATGTGGGAAAGACGCAGTGCAGAGTTGAGTTTCTGTTACATAAGGGCGACGGGCAAAGCGGCGCTGGGTGTCTCACCACGACAGCAAAAACGCCGCAATTATCGATTACCTTTCAGCTTTTGGGCACGCGATTGCGTAACTGGTGCCATTTCCACGAATGGAAAATACTTCTGCCGTATTGTTTAATCGCATTAGACACACAAAATGCACGTAAAACACTGATGCATTTTTAATTATGTTCCATATATCAAACATTGCATTTCACAGACACAGTACACCTTTTGTCATTCCAGGGTTTTCATACTTCTCTTTCATATTCAGTCCATGAAATGACAGTATGAAATGCCCCCGCACGCGCTTGTGAGCTGGCTTTCTTTTTATGTTAGACATTGTATTTGAACATACCTGGCAATGCATCGGGTCTATTTAATAAAACTGGCTTTTATCCGCCTCTGACCTTAAATCTCATTTATAGCGCGGCAGAAAAAAGGCAGAGTTTGGCCGTACAAAAGGACAGGATGTCGTAACGATCTGTAACAAAACCACGAGAGGAAATGACTGTAAATTTCCCTTTTACCTTCCGAATACCTGCCCTCCCCCCATTTGCTGCTCCCAGCCCGACCGTCTGTCAAAGGTTAGCCGTCGTTATATGAAGGCAGCCGCATGCTTATTTTAAAACGTTTTCCTGAGCAGAAATGAACATAAGAAGGTGACATAAGCAGTGAACTTCCTTAGCCTTTAGCGTCGACAACCTGATAAACCTGTACAGCTCGCTTTAAAGAACAGGCTTCTCTATTTATCTCTGCGCCATGTGAACATAGAGCTTTTAAGTTAAAAAAATCTAAAAGCTTTATACCTGTCTAGATATATAAAATTCACCTGATAGACCTATGCATGAAGTGTTATTATTTTCTTTGTTATTAAAAAGGTTTTGTATTTATTTATTTCCAAATTCGGTTCCATAAAATATATATTTTTGTCCTCTTCGCAATATTGATAACTGTAATACATGTCATGCCAAAAAATAGTCTATTTCATATGATTTTGAACATATGAGGTCCATATATCTATACAAACATATTTTTCCGGGGCCTATAAATGAAGTGATTAATAATCTAAAAACCGCGATGCGGTTATAAAAGGCTAAACCTAATTTGTCTGTGATCCTGAACTGAATAAGATGGATGCATGGAGATATGCAGGAATCTTAAATCAATATCAAAATTTCGATGACCTGATAAGAAAAGAAAGAGTGTTCTTCCTGTGCAAAGTACATTATCGAGGTTTTTGCATGGCTTGGAACCTGGAAATGGGATTAGCACTTGGCAAAACACGGGCTCACGTGGCAGGAAGCATCACGCAAGATGAGCGAAGCAGCTTCAGCTATATCTGTTTGGTTTTACAGTCCCGTTGATATTTCTGGCTCCCCTGGGCGCCTTTTCTACCCCGACTTTTCACAGCGGTGACTGGGGGGGGGGTCGGTCGCCACAAACCAGCCGTCATCTCCATACTCACCTTTGCGCATCCGTGCTGCAGCGCGATGGATCAGCTGAACTGCTTTATTATAAGTCTGAAAGCTATGCGGCTGAAAGTACAGGTTTGGAGGTTTGGCAGTCGCGTGTTATTGGGGGTAAACTTTGGACAGCAATATACAGCAACAGGACACTGATAAGAAGGCGAGGGTCAGAAATCTCCGTTTGGTAAAAAAAAAAAAAAGCATCTATAACAGGGAGCAGAGTAGCTCCAACTCGATCTTCAAATATTGACTTCCTGGTTGTGTAGAAAGAGGGGAGGGGGGTTGAAAGTTTGTCAGAAGGTGTGTTTGTGTGCTTTTTGAGCTGGGAGGGGAGTCAGCGGTGAGGGAAGGTGAAGGAGAAGTGTGTGTTTCTGTGTGTGTAGCCAGGAACTCTCTACGTGCACCATAACCTGTCCCACATATGGGCCAGATTCGTGCTGAGGGGAAATGTGTGATTTGTCGTAAAAATGCAGATCTGCTCAATGTATTTCGGGGGTGTATCCAACACGGTGGTCAGAGACTCTTTTTTTTTTTAATGTTCCTAGATGTGGGCTGGGTAATAGGAAATCGATAATAAAGGTTTTACCCTTCATTTGAGGTTCATGTAAAAGGAGACTGTTGCAGATTGTTTGCTTAAATCCAGAAAAGAATAAGATAACATCTTCCAGAAGCCGACAGTAATTTAATATTGATTATGAGGAAGTGAGTGAAGTTGGGCCATTTTCATTCCTGAGTGTTATGGTCCTTAAGTTAAACAATCACACAGTTATTTCATTGTATCTCTTCCACTTTCTGAAAACATATTCATTCTCTCCCTCCAGGAGTAATTAGCCAAAGCAAACACTGGTAGCGATTATTTCCAATTCAAATACTCCTGTAGATCAATGTTTAATCAGCTATGTTTAGAAACGTTGAATTTCCTTTCGTAAAAACCTCTTTCCTTAATATATATTTCAGGCCCGGTTTGAAAACAGATTTTATCTCTTAACAAATTACAAGTTAAACTGTATACTGTAACTAGTGGCGCCTTTTTTCCAGCTCGATATCAGATTTCATTTTCTTGACATTTTCATGTTGTTTTTCATTTAAAATTATGCTTTTGCTTCCGTACAAAACACATGACTGTATTTATTATGCAGTTTAAAAGGCAGAACCTGGATATTAGCATGTATGTATAGAGTCCCCCCTTACTGGATGCCACATGTTTCCATGATAGGGGGGTTCTTGGGGAATACTGGAGGCGGCCACCCCCTTGATGGACATTTCCGGATCAGCTCCCACAAGGAAGCGGGAAAGTCGAGACTCTGGAGAGAGCGTGACCCCCTCCGACCCCTCTTGAGGAGGAGGAGGGACCCCGGGTGACCTTTGACCCCACGCGGAAAAGGCTGTGGGGTGTTCTGTCTCCGCGGGCTCCGGTGCAGGTGTCTGACGATCCAGCCCCCTCATGCATGCCACCCCCCCAGGGGTCCCAGAGAGGGGCGAGACCCTACACACTTATCACGCGCAAAAAAACAAGCCAGATCAATCAGGGAATAATTCATCCAGCTTTGCAGGTGAGGGGGTTCGATCATGCGCTTCCTCTCTGGTCCAAATGGCCCGGTTTCTGAAGCGCCGTGTTCTCCCCGTGGCTGTCTGGACTGGGTCGGCAGCCCGGGAGCGCAGCTGGGTTTATGTTTATCTTCCCCGGGCCGGTTCCGCCCACTGGAAATGGGATAGCTTTGCCTACCTCCTATCCTGTGTCGCCGGGCCGGTTGGTACCAATCCAAAGCTGCTCTACAATTACGCAGCCGAAATTACACACGGAGCGAAGCGGTCGAGGCCACCGAACGCAGCCGACGCAGCTACTTCCCATCCTCGCAGCAAACGGGCCGCATTTCCTGCGCAAACCAGCCGTGCATCAGCATCTTGTTATCTTGGAATCCGTGGGCGGATTATAATTTCCGCTCTCGGTCAAGAAACATGAAATTTAGGTCAACTAGTGTCTCTAAATTGCCTGTGTGTGAGTCATGGACTGGTATCCCATCTAGAATGTCACTGCTCTTCTGCACTGTGCTTCCTCAGATGGGCTCCAGGTTTACCACGACAGATGGATGGATGGATGGATGGAAACTTCTTTATTTTTTAAGAAATATTAATATAATAGCAAACACACTCCATCATGGCTGTTGCCCTGAATGGTTATATTAAAGACATATTAATTATTTCTGCGATAAACCGTCTATAATGATGAACTTAGATTTTAACCTCATTGCCAGGATATTCAGTAATCGGTCATTGGCTTTGGCCCGGTCACTGCAGAACCAGCGGACGCACCAGCACCCTCTGAGAACCTGGCCTGCTTTGGGCACCGATCATCTTTCTGTGCGATGGAGGTTTACAACAGCAGATGAGGGAGGTAAATCAGATTCCAGGCAGTGTGTGTGTGGCTGGGACGCCTTACCGCACCCACTGCTGTGTCACGTGACCCGTTGAGACAGAGCCGCGAGGACGCGAGACCTTTGATCCGGGGTAATGAGCAAAGCCAGCAGGAAGCCTGTGAGTTTGTTCACCTGAAAAAACACGCAGCGGCTGCTGTCTTTGTGTCCCATTAAAAAGTACCCCCCCCCCATGTCAAAACTACAAAGTCTTTATCAACCTGTGACACTCCTTTCTCCTTACAGGACCTGGGCCGTCTGAAGTCGTGCCTGTTCCTATCAGGCTGATTTTGTCCTCACTTCTCCGGGGTGGATGTGAATGGACTCGGTGCGACTTCCTCCCCAGTCATGCCAGACCGCAAAATGTACCAGAAGGGTATTATATTACTAACAGAAATTAAAGTCTCCCTGATCAATGGCCGCTGTCTTTCAGGTCCTAGCAGGTAGCTAAAAAGTTAAAGCAAGTGAATATATCATTTTAGCCATTGCCTTAATTACTTTCTGAGTAATTTCTGAGTAAACAGAAATAATAAAAAAAAATCAATTTAGATGCAGATGTATGGTTTGTGATAATAAAAATTATGTGTGGGGCCCCTGGAGATGGGGGACTCGCTCAAGGGCCCACGGTCATGTGACTGTTGTCTCAAGGCCTAATAGGCTTGAACGGGTGATTATCTAACCTGTTACCTTCTTTTCCAGCTCTGCCTGGTATCTGCTTTAAATAAAATAGCAGGAACCAGGAGCAATTGTAGGATTTGCCCCTTAGCGTGGGCTCGGCCCTCAGTAAATGTGCCGATTTGGTGATTTTCATGCTCCTTTCTGTAAATCACAAAATGAAATTAGAACAGTAATTTTTTTCAGGGGGGGGGGGGGAAGAGATAAAAAATACAGTGAAAATACAGTGCCGAACCCCCCAAAAATAGGGCCTGGAAATGCCTACGGCAGGAACCCATGCTAGATGAAAGTCGTACATCATGGAAGTCCATGAAACAGGAGAGCTCTGTTAGAAATTGCTAGAAATGCAGCCCTGTCCAGGCACCCATGAGGACAGCTTTTGTGGGTGCGCTCCTCAGCATTATGGGAAGGAGGCATTTGGTGGGGGAACTGAGCGCCGCAACAGAGACGTAGATGGCCGATAAATACCACTTCAGGTTTCCAGTTGCATAGCTGGGCTTCTGCTGCTATCTGCAGCATGTCCAGCATTCCTGGAATTCCAATGGCTGATTTTTTTTTTCTTCCCCTCCCCCCCCACCCTGTAGAAATCAAGTGATTTATTTGTCACACCATGGAGGATAGAAGGACTATTGGTAAGATGATGCTGATGGTGATTCTGAGAGTGGGGGGGGATTGTTAATCATAGAGTCTGAGAAGAAGGTCCCCGTAATGATACTGTCACAAGGAGTGGCCTGCTTTGGGGACACATGAGGACCGTCGCACCGGTCTGGCCTGGCACATGCCGAGCGACAGCCCACTCGAGACGTGGGGGATGAATAAAAGGGTCCTTTACGACTTCCCTTCAAAGAGCCGTCGCAGAGTTCAAAGCCGTCGAGAGGATGGAAAGTTCAGTCCTACAGGGGGGGGGAAAAAGGCGAGATGAAACGGGAGGAAAAAGCAGTCAAAGAGCGATTTGATAGCTCTCATGAAGAGCTGGGTCCGCGCGCGGCTCTGCCGTGAAGCTCCCTGACGAGCACGTCGCCTGCCCCGCGGAAACTCCCGTTAACGTTTCTCACGTACTGCGACACGGCAACAACGCAAAAGTCGCTCTGGCCCGACTGTGTGCAGACGATGGTGTTTTTGAAAGAAATCGAGGAGCTCTGCTTTCCGTCAGAAACTGGTATGGTGCTAGGAGGCCAGTGCAGCAATTAAGTGACTTGTCTTGGGAAACATGTGTTTTATATATGGTATAAGGGTCCTGTTCAGTTCTATTCTTAAAATACACCCCAGAACCATAAACCCAGAAGTGTTGCTGGAGCAGCTTTGGAGGGGGGCAGTGGCGGTTGCTACCTAAAATGTCCTTTAGCCCCTCAAAATAAATATACACTAATTAGTTCTCATTCATTTTCATTAAAATCAACCCCCCCACACCCAGTACAAGCGTAGTCCATTTTCCATAAGTTTAGTGAGGCACCTGTATAACCCTCAGAATGAAGATTTGAATCTTGGTGACCAAATTGGCACTCTTTGCGTTTCCACAGATAGTTGGTTCCTCATGTAGAAGTTCACTCTAGTCTGAGGAACGACGGTCCCCTGACAGGTGATAAGTCTTCACTATCCTCCCCATTTCATGATCTTCTCCCGGATTTCCACGTTCCCTGGCCAGATGGAGAAGGCGTGACGTGTCGATGTTTATGTCATTCCGTGGACATGTATCAACGGTTTCCTGGTGGTGATTCGGATATTTCGAGATCCCATGCATCAGAAGGGCAGCATCGACCAAGGAATACATTTTCATTCCGTTGTTGCTTAGAATTGTGAAGGTGATGTTGGTTTTTACTGTGTGTTTTACATTAATGCCCTTTATGTGATAATATAATTACCGTAATTCTGAGATCGTTTGCTCAGTAATTTTTTTGAATCTGCTAAGCTTTTCTGTTAAAAACACCCCTTTCCATAATTACTAATATTGAATATTACCATAATTACAAATCTGCTCCCTCCCCACCTCGTACGACACGGCAGATTATTCCGATTACCCTCAGCGCCAGGAATTGCGGCCGCAGTAACCAAATCACCTCGGGGAAAATGCACGCGCACCTTGTCGGCTCCTGATTGGCCGTTTGAAACAGCCAGACGAGCCGCGGCCGAGTCCTGGCTCTCTGTGTCGCTGGGTTTCTTCATGCCGCAATGACACGGTATCCCGTTACCCCGATTGCATAAATGCTACGAGGCCGTTTCCGCCTGTAGGTATATAATGCAGGTATCTCTTTACAAAGCCCCCTACTCCAGGCTGGCTGGGTGCCCCTGCAGTACCTCAGAAAATCCCTCAGCTCTTAATCCCTTTAGCAACAAGGGTCTGCTTCTCTGCTTACCGTGAAGCAGACCACTGAGGCCGGGTGTGTGCCTTGGCCTGTAAACCAAATGCCTCCTGTTTACAATTTCCCTATTCCTGTTTTTAATGGTGCTCCGAGAGCGGCCACAAAGGGCTAGTTTTGTCCAGCAGGAACAAGGGAGCTATTAGCGGAGAGACGGAGGAAGGAAGGAAGGGAGATTTCGGGGAAGGGGGGGGGGCAGCCCGGGGGATGGGAGTGGGGGTGGTGGTGGAGGATTACTTGCCCCATCTGTTCCCTCGGGGATGGGACTTAAGAGGCGTTTCTCTACAGAGAGGAATGGCTTTGAAGGACATGTAGAATGAACTGCTGTTTTTGTCGCTGTTCCTCCAGCATGTTGTATCCCCGCTCCCTCTGTCAGCGTCCCTCATGTTCCCCACAAACCCCCTTCAGCCTCGCAGCCCATAATTCAGATCGGTTATCGCTTATGACCTGGCCTGCTACAGACCGACGGTATCACATGGTCTGCTGGGAGAACCTTGCCGTCCCCCGATATGTTGTGCGTCTTCGCTTGATGAGGTGGTCTCGTCTGTGAGCAAACGCTAATGTACTCTTTCCAGACTAAGTAGCCTATTTCCAGCTATTTCTCAGTAGGTCCCAGAAGTCCCAAGCTAACTCGTCGTGGCTAGTTCCCAGTTTCTAGCTACCTCACAATAGCTCCTAGCTGTGTTACAGTAGATCCTAGATAGCTCACAGTAGTTCCTAGCATCTCACAGTAGTTCCTAGATAGCTCACAGTAGTTCCTAGCATCTCACAGTAGTTCCTAGGTAACTCACAGTAGTTCCTAGCTATCTCACAGTAGTTCCTAGCCACCTCACAGTAGTTCCTAGCTATCTCATAGTAGTTCCTAGATATCTCACAATAGTTCCTAGCATCCCACAGTAGTTCCTAGGTATCCTGCAGTAGTTCCTAGCATCACACCCTAGTTCCTAGCATCTCACAGTAGTTCCTAGCTATGTCATGGTAGTTCCTAGCTATCTCACAATAGTTCCTACCCATTTCACAATAGTTCCAAGCATCTGACAGTAATTCGTAACTAGTCTGCAGCTTTCCATTACTGTACTGCTCTTGCATCACAAATATCTGCAGTCATCACAACTTCTGCTAAGCGTCCAACAGCCAGTCATGCAACGGCGTTTCCGTCCGAGGCTCGTGTGCACTTGCAGAGGAGCCCCAACCCTTTGTAAGCTCATTAGCATCTGGCAGCCCGAGCACCCACACACACACACACACACACGCAGCATAAATCAGTTCCTCATGGGCTAGGACAGGATGCAATTTAAAAACTTGCATGCGCTGCTGGGATGAGACAGAGGACGTCAGGTCAGGGTTGGGTCAGGCCTGGA
>JAODJU010000048.1:4585676-4603393 GCA_026776725.1 Gnathonemus echidnorhynchus
TTCTCATCCTCAGAGGTTAAACTTGAGGGGCTTTTAAAACACACCTCAACTTAAATTGCCATTGCAGTATTTATTTAACAGACGCTCTTATCCAAAGCAAAGTAGAATTGAGAAAGCAGGGCCAGACCGTCACTGAAGCAATTGGGAGTTACAGGCTTTGCTCAAGGACCCACGGATAAAATTACTGCCAAACCTAGGATTTGAACCGACGACCTGCTGATCACAGGCATAGCACCCGAGCCCAATTAGCTACCTTTGCAGGCGACCTGCCCTGCCAGGCTTCTTTTATTTGCGTTTGATTAACTTCCTCTGCCCACCACTGTGCCCCGCAGACCCTAAAACCTGTGCGGACGTGGAACTGGACACCCCAGAGTGGGAGATAAAGACCATCACCAGTGCACTCAAGCATTATCTCAGGTAGGGTCCTCAGCGGCCGCATTGCACACAGACCACAAAGACAAGGGTGCCAACTGCTGGTTCCGTGAGGGACACGTTTTGCCGGGAATTAAGCCCCCCCTCAACCACCCTTCAATGAATTTGCAAATTCGATTGAATCAATTGAGCCCCGTCCTCACCAAAGGCTGAATCGTCGTGCTGCAGCCAGGCTCTTGGGCCGAACCAGGTCACAGCAGCGGCCCGTAGAGTGTTACGCAGAAGAGAGTACCTCGATTTGACTGCGCTGACGCTCTCTGCGCCTTTTCAGAATGCTGCCTGCTCCTCTCATGACTTACCAGTTCCAGAGGAACTTCATCAAAGCTGCCAGTGAGTGTTCTTTTTGAAACGTTCTCCTTTAATTGCATTCATCCCGCTCTCTCTCATTCCATCCAAATGAGCACTGACATTCCACCCCAGTGCCTCAGCCCAGAACCGGCCTTGTGACGGATCCCCTAACCACTTGATGGGACCCGCTTGCGTGTGAGAGAATCACGTGGGCCGTCCGGCAGCGAAGACTGAAACGTGTGCGGTTCTGGCCGCGAAAACGTGAGAAGTGCACAGCAGTCGGCTTTAGCAGAATTAACGGTTTCTGTGACGGATGTCCGTCCATCTTTGATAATTGTTTTCCAGGTACAGGGTTGCGGTGAACCTGCGTTTGAAGTCATATCTTTGGGGGGACTCTCCATTCATTTCTATGGGCATAACCCTAATCCCAACAATGACAACCTTAACCCCTACCCAGCCCTAACCTTAACCATAAGTAACCAAACAAAATACAAGAGTTTTGGCATTTTTTACTTTTTTGATTGCAGCCACATTTCTATAAAACTGAGTTTCCACATGTGGGGGACAGAACATACTAACGTGCTTTTTGGGCTGGGGAAGGAAACCCAGATGAACACTGGTGGGGATGGGGGGCCTCAAACAAACTGGGGGCAAGAGTCAGTCACAATTTGGATTAGTTACAATTGCAATCCCAGGATGCTAGAGGTGTGAGTTCACAGTGCGGCACACTGATCCCTGGTAGCGGGTATGAGGATGGGGAATGGCTGACAGCCGCTGCAGGGGCCTGGACTCTGTGGAGCCCTGCCGGACACCCTGTCTGTGTCATTATCTCACACGCAACCGTGTCCCATCGAATGGTAGCATGTCCCTCACGTGTGACTGTGGCCGAGATTTGCCCCTAGTCCAAGTTTCTCGGTGAGCGAGGGCAAACGTGTCACAACCCCGGCCCAGTCCGCTCGCTGCACTGGCGAGGATGTGAATATTGCCGCCGTTGCTGGGTAAACAGACGGGGGAGGGGGGTGGGAAAATCTCTACTGTTCGCCATGTTCACGTTTCGTTTGTGAGCCGGCAGCCATTTGTCCAGAAAGCCATGCGATTTATTAAATGAGCCGTGATGCACATAAGCTTTATCAGGAAATGAATCTGCAAGACGTCTCACTGAACTATTGCACCAGTAAATCTGAGTAGAGCAAAATGGAGCCTCAAGCCAGGGTTAAAGAGGAGGTTATTGACTCCCTGGCATAGTTTCCTCAATAATTTATACTTTGTGATGAATTTGGACAAACTGGGGAGCAGTTCTGTTCCTCAAAAGGCCGGACTGGACCAACTCCCTTCCTAAACTTAGAAACGGAGCTGACTGCTGGTTATTTTCCCCTGGCAGAGCTGGACAATCCTGAGGCACGCGTCTTGGAGATCCAAAGGATGGTGCATCACCTGCCGGAGAAGAACAGGCAGATGCTGGAGCTGCTCATGAAGCACTTGGCTAAGTAGGTCGGGCCGTGGCGGCCTCCCGTTTGTCCATGATGTCGGAGGATCGGGGCTGTAATTACCAGAGCACCGTCAGCAGGGGGCGGCGACGTGTGCTTTTCTTTACCCTCGCAAGCAAAAGTCTAAACAGATTTTATCATTAATTTTTCTAGCCCCTTCCTGTCATTGCAATATCAGAAGAGGTCTGCAAAGCCTGTTAAACTACCTTATCGTTGGCATTGCATTCACAGCACATGCAGACAAGGTCTGATTTTTTTCGTCATAACCTTCCAGTTTTAATGTGTTCTGCGTGTGTGGTGCCGATGTGTGTCGTGCAGCACGCATGTAATGGATGTGTAATGTGAAACACGGAAGTCAGACTGCTGCAAACCACATCCCAATTACCACAGTTTAATTAGAGGCCAGGATGTGGCATTTTGGAGGACGGGAGTTTCGTTTTCAGCCTGTTTTTTTTGTTTGTTTGTTTGTGTGTGCAGTCTCGGGCAACCTCTGGGTCCTGCTTTCCTAAGTGTTTGTGGACATGCCAGTAAGCTTTGCCAAAAGCCTCGGGAGACCCGCCGCGTCCTGGTCGGTGGCGGAAGACGGAATGCATGATTCATGACTCTTTTCTCTCCCCGCGGGCCGAAAGGCCCGTTTTCCGTTGCGCGGTCAGCGTTGGCGCTGGAATTTGGCCAAGGGTGTTTCTGTTTTGAAGCTGCTTCGCTGAGCCCGTGCGCTGCCAGCGAGCAGGAGAGCAGGCCGCCCCGCAGAAAAGGCGCTAACGGCTAATGCTCTCCGCCCCGCAGCGTAGCCCTCCACCATGAGCAGAACCTGATGACCGTGGCCAACCTGGGCGTGGTGTTTGGGCCCACGCTGCTCCGGCCTCAGGAGGAGACGGTGGCGGCCATCATGGACCTGAAGTTCCAGAACATCGTCGTGGAGATCCTCATCGAGAACCACGAGAGGGTGGGTGGAGCTGGCCGGCCGTCGATGACCCCCATCCGGAGGCAGTACAGTTCCATTTCAGGTCCAGCCTCTCTGAAGCAGTTCTCTGTTTTAAACCAGTATATAAAGGATCATTCGTCACGGATCACAGCGCACGGTGTGAAAAGCATGAGGGATTCAGATGCTACCGGCATTCTGGGAAAGCCAGTTTGGCAGGGAGAGAGGCGCCTGTGACGGGCGTCTGCTTGCTCTGACTCCGCCTCTGTTTACCTCATGGATTCGGTACCAGGGCACTGCAGCAGCAGGGCATTATGGGAACTCTGATCCGAGGCATGTAATGGCTGTCAGACTTAGCAGTCAGGCATGAGGCAGCGGGGGTCACCCAGGTGCAGTCCGGTGGGGGCAAGAGGGAGACTGGATGAGCACCTGTCACACCCCCTCGTCTGTAGCTGCGTCGCTGGTGGCCCCCGCCCCTCTCGAGACTTAAAGACCGCGCGGCTTAGGCTGGTTGCCACGGCGACCGGGCTCTCGGCCCAGCGCTTAATTAGCGGGGCCGGCTGCAGCCTGGCGTGCGGCCCAGGCAGGTGTAGCTGCGACCGGCCTTTCCGTGCGCCTCCAGAGGCATTAGCGTGCTGCGGCTCACGTGTGAGGCTTATATAAGCGGCCATGCAGTGCCGCCCCGACTCCCTTCCCAGCATGGAAGCATGAAAACCCACACAGGCATCGACGGGGGAACTCGGCGTCAGCCTAAGAATAAACACTTAATCACTGCAGCCTGGAGACGTGGTACTTTACCATCGGAGCGGGGCTCTGTGGAACTGTCCTGCATTTATTTGCCTAGAATAATCAAACTATACATCTGTCGCTCCTGCAATTTTTTTGAGTCTCAGGAAACACTGATGCCCTTATTCTACTGGGTATTTAATAAAATTGTCATGTGCATTATTTGACTGTAGCAAGTTGTATTTATTTCAGTGCTGTAATCGATTTTTTTTCTTGCTTGATGTTGCTACCTTTAGTTTATAATTATTTTTTTTTTTTTGCTAGATGATTAGAATAACGGCAGAAGTTTTGTGGTTGAGGGTGCAGCCGTTGTATTGGCAGCCGACTCTGTTTTGCAGATTCTGCTCTCGCAGTCCGTGTATCAGTCCATCGCTTTGCAGGCGTGCAGTGTGGGATTCCCCTTTTTAGATGGTACAGCATGCACTCTCAGTAAACAACATTCCCGAACGGTGCTCTTTAAGTAACGTACGCGCTAGTATGCGGGCTGCACTCAACAGTCGCATCTATTTCAGGATTCATGGTAAAAACATACAAATTAGGCGTGCAAGTCTATCCGCGATACACTGGACGCAATAAAATGAGATGAACTTTATTGATACCAGGGGGAATATTCTGGTTCATGCAGCAGCGAGGTACGTGTAGTGCAGACAGACAAACATACAGTGCAGAAGAAAACAAAGTACAGTACAAACAGTGCAGGCAAGTAAACAAGTACCCAGAACCATAACATCCTGATTTTAAAGAAATCGTTATAAATGAAAAAAAATGATGCAACGTATGAATGCAGTTAAAAGTGCAAATGGATAGAATGTGGCAGCAGAGATGTATTATGGCTGGGGGTGGGGGGCATGTCTGGAGGAAGTGTTATATACCTGATGACCAGTATTGGGGAGTAACAAGTCACGTCAGCGTTATGTAATTTAATTACAAAATAAATGTAACACGATACAGTTACTGAGAAAAAATAGAATGTAAAATATAACATTTGTTGCTTTTCACCATGCAGAAGTACCTTCTTTTGCCATATTTCCAGCAAAGTCATTGGGACTTTTCAGCTTCATTATGCAGTTTAAAACATTTGTTAGAAAAGTAATCAAAAAGTAATCAAATGTAATCAGTTAAATTATTTTATCAAGTAGTCAAAATAGCTACATTACTTATTACACTTCTACAGGGTAATTAGTAACCTGTAGCCTATCACAGTTCAAAAGTAACCTGCTGATTTGGTCATTATGGAGAAAACACTTTCGGTAATTGGACATGATGCCATTTCAGCAGGAGAAGCAGCATCTTTCCTTTCCATGATATGGAATTACATGGATTATGTAGATTTTACAATATAGAACACTGTCAATATGAATGGAAATATTGAATTTGAATAAACAATAATAATAATAATAATACAGCTAAATACATCTAAAATTCATGCTACTTTGAAAATGCTCACTGATGCAATTATACTGCACATTATACTGTGCAATTTTGACAAATTGCGTGTTTTATACATACAAACATATCAAATAAATGTCCCTTGTTACGTGGCAGTAGTGGTTCCTGCAGTCTGGCGGTTTCTTTTGTTTTTTTAAAGCTGTTTCCAGACACACTGCCCCCCCCCCCCCACCCCCACCACGACGCACCCTTCAAAATTTCATTGTAACTGCTAGAACCCGCCACTTGGAGGCGTGCCACCCCCCTCTCCTCACAGTATCCAAATTGCACTACTGCCCACACCAAAGATCTCACAAGGGCTACTAGTAGTAATTAAAGACTCATGGATGTTACCGGTTCCCAGGCTCTGGTATCTGGGACCAGTTGTGAAAAGGCAATATCCAGCTATGTGGAGATATAGGGATGGCAAGTCATTTGGGGTAAGAACATCAGCTGGCTGGCTGAGTGTCCAGATATAAAGCCGTTAGCACTCGCCGCTAACCTCAGGTGCCCCGGCTTGCAGGAGTAACCGGTGGGTTTCTGGGATAAAAGCCTCTGGGCCTTTTCTGATTTAGAGCCCCTTTTAGTGCACTTGGTCTGTGAGCACTTCCCCGTACTTGAAGAAAAAAGGCTTATATTAAAGAAAAAAATACTACGTTAATAACATTATTAGCTTAATTTTTTTCAAGGTGGCTGCTTGTTGATTCATGCACAAGAACAGACCGCTTGTAGCTACAGATTCATTCAAGTTGCATTCTGGGAGAGAGGTTTTTTAGTTTCCGACGACTCAACGAATTGCACCCTTTGGGGTCGAAAATTCAGCCTGCTGTCTGACTTTTCCGCATCTGTAGATCTTCAGCGAGCCGCCCATACAAGGACCGGGCCAGCTTCAAGCCAACACTGCTCGGAGGAAGAGCTCAGACGGCAAGGCCCCGTCCTGCAGCGAGAGGCCGCTCACCTTCTTCCACACGTCTCAGCCCCCCGAAAAAAGTAAGGGGGGCCCTCAGCCACTGCCACCGTTTACCGGCTCACGGTAGGAGTAAAAGCTTCAATAGGCTGATGAGAAGCAGGCTCTGCTGTATGTGGGTCTCACGGCACCAAGAATATTCAAAAAAGCATTTCATAGCTACAAGTGGTCAAAGCCAGTTTGAATCCACAGAGGAGCTCTTCAGCTATACTTTAGGGTGAGCTAACAGTAGGATCTGGTTATTTAAGCACAGGTACACTTATCCATGGTTTACCGTGGTTGAAAAACATTTGAAAATTCCAGGAATAAACAGTTCATAAGTTTCAAACTGCACGCCAAGCGAGTACAAGCCGTATCCAGTACATGACTCCATGTTTCCATACCCACGATCGCATTCAGTGCCACCTAATCACAGTGTATATATTGTAAAAAATGTAAAATAAGCGTGATTTTTATTTCTCTGTCTTCCCTTGATACATATTTTTTCATAGCTCTATTGTTTCTTGAGAATTAGAAGGCAAAAACATTGAGAGTACAGAACTCCCTGATAATATGCAATGTACTTTTATTGTATTTAATTTTAGTAATGTCTTACTCTGTGTGTTGTGTATTATATAGTATAGTATACTGTTGTATACTATATTGTTGTATACTATACTGTTGTAAGCTGCCATATTAAGTTGCTTTTCGGTCTTTGTGCATCCCCACCCTAGTGGTGAGGAAAAGTTCCACTCAGGACGTCCCCAATGACTCCAGCGTCACCCAGCCCCCAGAGCGCTCCAACAGCATCCGAGGCCGGATCCAAAGCAACAGTCTTGAGTCCGGAAATCAGCACCCTGAGGGCGTGACAGTGGAGAAGATACGTCGACCCAACTCCCTGTAAGTATGGCTCTATGTTCCTTAAACTTCTGCCCCCACTACACTGTGGTTTTGTTTTGTTAAAAGACATCAGAGGGTCTTCATCACATCGTCGTGACATCCTATTACTGTGACACAAGGTAGGATTGCTAATGGATTTTTAAGCCCCGATGTTCATTGTTTAAAATGTGTGTCATTTGTCTCAGTTAGAGTTGGATGGACGTGAGATGGCCAGCATCACTGGGTGGTTTTCACGCGGGTCTCTCCTCATGCCAGTCCATCTAATGCACAATGGAGAGAAATACAATAGGGAACTGTGTTGCCTTGTAGCAAAATAAATCACCCACATTCATTTCAGTCTTCTTTAATCTTTTATTTTTATTAGACTCAATAACTCTGTTGGTGTAATGAATATAAAAGTTTAATGCAGTGTTTAAATGTTTTAACCAGAATTGATGGTGCCCATCAGTTCCCTCAGACTTCCTCTGTGTGGTGTAAATAAAGACAGGCTGCTCTGTAGTTTTCCCAGCAGATTAACGATTAGTGTTAATGTCGATGTTTTTGCTGGTTTTCTGCCTAACGGGCATCCGAAACCTACACATTTTCAATCAAGTGTCACTGACTCTCAGTCGATGCTTCCTGTTGGACGGCCTTGCCTGTCATTTACCGATGAACAAGCGGCAAAGCCTCTGAATAAAACCCAGAGAAGACACTACGGAGAAGCATCCTTTGTGAATCAGGCCCCAGATGCTGCGTTCAGAGATCTGTAATTGAAATGTTTCATTCCCTCTGACTCATAAACAGATGGAGAATGTTAATTCGGCGGCAGGTCAAAGCACGCTTTGGGAGGATCGTCATTCTCCAGTGTCGCTTTTGATGTTTTCCTCCTTGGTGCTAACCTGCCACCAGCTGGAGATCATAGATACATTGTTCTGTTAGCAGCAGGGCAGCCAAGAGGTTTGACCTTTGACCTGGAGGTGGTATGTAACAAAAGGTCATATCCAAGGGGACTCGTTGCCATAGCGCCTTTCTTGAATTGTCTGTCAGTTGGAATTGGTTACATTTCCAATCAGCAAATGGATCCATGGGGATGGGAGGATGGAAGACTTTGGGGTTTTGGGATTTAACAACTTAGAGGATGAAACTGGAGTGAAAGATGTCCAGTGTGAAAGACAAAACGGCCGTGGTCTTTGTGGAAGACTGTTGAGGTCTAGCGTTTGGGACATGATAAGCCTTGTCTGTAATAGTTACACATGTTGCTTCGGATTGTGATGCTCACTAATAAACTATAGAAGTACATGATGAGTACATGATGAGTACATGATGAGTAAAGCGCTACACAGTCACCCCAAAGCTGATTACGTGCCTCTAGTTTTGTTAGCCATAAACAATTCATACAGTAGACATTTAATAAGGCGGATGTAACCTCTAGTGACGAGGGAAGGAAACAAAGATGAGGGCTCTGAGATGTAAGTAGGGCACCTGCTGAGCTTGTGGGTTCTCTGGTTAAGCTGGACAAAGTATGGGTGCCTGAGCTGGTACCGTGTGAAAGGAGGTTAAACCAGAGCAGTTCTGCTGCTGACGTGAGACGAGAAACCACACACAGTCACTGGTGTAGCACGATGACGCTTTAGAAGATCCTTCACCTGTAAAGCTGTGAGAGAAGCACGGAGGTGAGCCCAGCTTAGTCGGTCAACCCAAGGAGTGCTAGTGTGGTCCTGTGAGATTTAGCTTGCAGCGCATAGGTAATCGTGATTTGTCTTATCAAACTCAGGTGCCTACTGCCGTCATACCAGCATGTGCAGCTTCAGACTTATTTAAAAGGCTCCTGAGTCAGATCTTTATTATCTAGCCAGACTTGCTTGGTACAAATGGCATCACCAATGTTTTGCATGTTAACCCAAAGGCTTTAGCTCAACTTTTAGGGCTAAAAAAGATGTATGTCCATCCCCAATTTCTGCATTTATTCGTAAACCATCAAATGAAAAACTGCGTTTTAGTGACAGACGCATGTTTTGGTTCCTCTGATTAAGCCACGGATTGGGAAGGTATCTGATCACAAGTTCTGTTTGGCAAAACACGTGAAACACAGTCGAAGAGTGGACTTTGTGTGGGAAAAGCCTTTTACTTTGTACTGTATTCTTTTGTGAAGTGTAGTTTGGTCTCCAGGAAGAGGCTTTTCACTGCGTCGGCCCTTTGAGGAAACAGGAGTGATGTTTTTAATTTAGCCACGAAACACTGATACTTAGGCTGGTAGAGGTGCCAGGCCCTTACTGTTTGTAATTTAATGATGGCATCAGGTCTTGAGTCCCCAGCTCTGTCTGAGTCACAGGCGCTTATGCCAAGAGGCATTTTGGGAAGGAGACGACGACCGAAGACAGTGATGCAACAGTGACAGTGAAGGCATGACACTTTCCGTAGTCTTTTTTTCAGATGGATATGTTGGAGCTATACCTCCCTGGAGGAGAAGTGAGCAAGGAGAGGATGACGCACACCCCCTGCCGGTGACTGGTCCTCATTGGCCGAGTCCCCCGTTGAGGCGTAGCAGGTGGCTGTTTCTCCTGATGGCCACCAATCGCATAATCGCTATACAGACAGCTGTACACTGAGAAGGCCAGTTAAGGATTTAGTGTCAAGCTGATCTGTTGGCTCAGGCACTAGATAAGGCCTGTTAATAGGGCGTATACACGTGTAGATGATCCCTCCTTTACAACTTTGTGCTTATGGAGCATATAAAAAGCCAGTGCTTTGTATATTATACATCCATCTCGCAAACGCTTGAGCGAGGCTGTAGGAGGGCAAGTAGAGCGTCTCAGTCAGTATGGTGCGGGGGAGTCACCAGGCCGGGTTACCAGTCTGTCACATGGCACAGGCAGCCAAACACTTTGAGGAAGTTCAGGGCACAGATTCCCCTGACTGCATGCATGGTGGAAACTTGCGTGACAGTGGAGAGCGACCCACTGAGCCACTGTGCTCACATTATGCACGTAATGCATGTAAATAATGCAGCTCGACGCATCTGGCACATGTTTGTCAGGACCCAGCACAGCTAAGGTCTGGAGGTCAGGCCCTATTCTCGTTGGATTCCGTTTTAATTTATCTCTCACACGTTTATACTGTTTTATTTAGTTCTCAGCTGGGTGTGTATCTGAGGTTTGTGCCTGGGGCAACTATATTTACATATTTTGTGAATTTTTTTTAAGAGATATAAATACCTGAATAATGAACCATCTGGGTCACAGTGACGTCACCTTTTGGCATTTCAGCATGTGCAGCAGTAAACAGTTATGCTCAGTTATATGTACGGTCTTATACAGTGTTCCTCAACCTGGTCCTTAGGGACCCCCAGACAGTCCATGTTTTTGCTCCCTCCCAGCTCCTGGTAGGGAGCAAAAATGTGGACTGTATGGAAGGGAGCTGGGTGGGAGCAAAAACATGGATCCTCTTCATGGGGGGAGGGGGGGGTTCCCTGAGGGCTGGAGTGAGAAACACTTTTATAATAAAATATTGTGTTGTCTTACTTCCTAAATCATACATTGCACTAAAAACCTTGTCTTCTTAATAACTGCAGTTATTTCCAGCATAAAAGAGAACTTGCACCCTGCTTTGGAATCATTAAGTTTACTTTAAAATAAAAATGTTTCGTATACCATGTATCATACAGTAGCATATAAGTGAGCTGAGATGGAGCCCTTGGATGGGAGAGAGTGAAGCTGCTAGAGTATCGTGTTTAGCTACTGTGGTATTTTCACAGGAATCCCAGAGGCCGCCCCCAGTGTGTTTGTGAGCCCCCATCTGTAGGTATGGTACACACGTGTCTCTCCACTATAGCCAGAGGCTTCTGCTGTGAGCCCCCGGATGGGACACCTGACAGTATATCAGAGGGCAGCCCCCCCTCCATCCTCCACAGAGTCACCCTAACCTCCAGCAGGTCCATTTTCCCCCAGGTTACGTGACGCAGCTGATTGGCCGTGAGGCGGGGCGTGTGTGTGCCTGGCAGAGGCCAGAGAAGCAGGGGCGTAGGTCGTTCTGGTGTCTGCTCAGAGCAGCGGGGATGCAGGCCTACCTTCCCGAGATCTCTGATCTCATGCAGCAGCGTTGTGCTCTAACACTGCTGTCCAGAATTATTTATACGGTCTAGAAGCCTATTCAGCAGCTGCACAGTACTGCTATAGACGGCCTATTGATTCTTCTTCTCAAAAGATTTCGTTTTTAACCCTTGACTATTTTGGCTGTGGGAATTTTCAAAAATAGCTAAGTACAACATAGAAGCATAAAGTGTATTTAAACTGGAAAAAGGCAAAGAGACTTGTTTTTTAAACTCAGGATTTATGATATTGTAATCATGAGTGAAAGACTCACTTGCAGGGTCCCGCTTGTATGCTGGTTTTACTTATTCTAAAAATAGTCAGTGCTCTGTTCCCCACCCAAATATTCAACTGTTTTTCTCAAATTTAGGTAGAACTGCTTCTTCTTCCAGATGCATTCTAACATGACCCCAAACATGAGAATTTTGAACGTAATTAAGTCATTTATGATCGCAGTCATTAAGTATATGAGGGTGGGGATTGAAAAATTGGAAATTGAATCCAGTTGAATTGAAATTGAATTGAATTGGGATTGAATTTCACTGCTCTTGCGGTATGTATTTGACACTGGTGCCCTCTCTGCTGGTAGATACTTGGACATTCCCGGCTCCGTCAAACTGCTGCAGGTGCGCGTGTGTCTGAGTGCATGTAGCCGAAGCCCAGCCCCACTCACGCAGGGAATATTAATGTTTCAGGGGCATTTATGGATCTGATATTTCCAAAGTACAGAATGGAGTTTCGAGTGCTGAGAATGCAGGTCTACAAAGCTGCTGCAGTTTTATTAAAATGGACTCCAAGATGGAGTGGGGCAATTAAACATGAAACATACACAAACATAACAGGACAGGAAGTATGGCGGATGAAGGCTGGTGTTAACCCCTAAACTGTTGTGGGAGCTGTTATTTAAGACCTGACAGACGCTGCGGTGAGTCCAGCACTGAGGTAACTTAAGCAGGCGATGAAAGCTCGCTCCGATTGTTCTGCTTCGGTGAGCTGGAAAGGGCAGCCCAGCTTGGATGCAAGGAGGTGAATGGAGTCATGATTCTTTTAGGATGGGTTTCAAAAGCCCCATAGGAATCTAACGGGACTCCACAGCTACAGATGCTGTCAACGTCCAAATGAAGACGACCGTCCTCACTTCAAACTGGGCTTTTTGGCACCCGGTGGATCGTTTATCCTGAGGAAAATCTGTAAGAAACTTTCCTGAATAATTTGGTATTTCAGGGATCCACAGCAGAAGGCTGCTGTCCTTTCTGTCCTCAGGAGGCAACCGCACAGTGGATATTAAGTGCCTCACTGCCTAATTATCAGAAAATTGTTCTTCATAAGCGAGAAGCGGATTTCTTGACATACTCCTATGAATGAGCCCTGTTAAGTCGCTGCCAGTACACTTTCCAACACACACACTCAGCCATGCTAGTGTGATGACATTTTATTTATTATATTTTGCATTTATTTGTTTGTTTTGAGGCATGCATTTTGCATAGACTTTTAGCGGGCTGTGTTTTGGATGTGAATGTCCTTTTCAGTGTCGCCTGCACTGACAGGCACTGGGGTCCCGTGGTATTTATAGACGGACATGGCTGACTCACGCTAGCAGGCTAACCGTCCTGCCAGCATCGGCGTGCCAACGCACAGGACCTCCATTGTGTCCTGGCTGTGTGTGAGGGCCGGAAGCAAGACGGTGGCACTTCGCGTCACTGGTATAATAAAGAAACTGGACTTTTATTAGATGTACTGTAGGAGCTGGAATTGCAGTGAAGGGAACGCCCTGGAGTCTCCTGTTCCTTGCTCTGGCCCTACGAGGGCTTTCAGAATGATGTGCTGCTCTTCTAAGCTATCCGAGCGACTTTTAATGACATTTAGAATATCGTCCCTCCGGTCTAATTCATTTACATTGGTGCGGGGGGTCAGGGTTGGGGGGCTCACACACCTCTGAAGGTCTGGCGGTTTTATCCATGTGTCCATGGGTGAGGAGGGCTTGCTGCGTGGGCTCACAGCCCCCCACGCCCCCCCTCCATGGCTCTGAGGACAGTGAGAAGACGTCCGCGCTTCACTCAGCAGATAGGGAGCGTTCAGCTCGAGCAGAGGCTTGACGCATCAATATTATCGCATATCTATGCAAAGCGGAGACTTTGTGACCTCTGCCAGCACTTTGCTTATCTCTACGTCATATATACCGTGGATTGTCGGGTTTGTTGCAGTGACCCGTAATCACTAAATTAAAACTGGTATAAACTGGCTTGTTTCCGTTTTGTCCATTATAGGCTGACCCACAAGGACTGTCCCAGTATCCCAACAAGGTATGGATTCATTAATCTCCCCCCCCCCCCCCCACCTCCTCCAACCCAAGTAGTTTAATCTTTGTGATGAGCAGTTGGCACAGGGCCATAGGCAGTGGATTCTCATCTGCGTCGTGCATCAAAGTATTAGTGTGTTTTTTTTTTTTTTTGCAGCTCTGACAGAGCCCCCTCCCCCCCTATGAGCTGGCAGGAGCAGACAGACAGACAGGAGCAGACAGACAGGAGCAGACAGACAGACAGGAGCAGACAGACAGACAGGAGCAGACAGACAGACAGGCCTGACTTTGCTAGCACGGCTTCAAAAAGTGGCTTGACCCTTTGCACCGGGTTGCATAGGTCTTGCGGGTTTGTTCCGGGTGCCCAGTTCAGCTGAGCGCGAGGCCTGAGCGTGGGGGGGGGGTGGTGAAAAAGCCCTTGCCATACTGCAGTGTCAGGATGATGTCACCCAGCCAGCACGAAGCCCCAGCCCTCGCCGTCCTCACCTGCCGTTTTCCGTTTGTGCCCCTCAGTCCCACCTCCCCAAGTCCGTCGCCGCAGTGCTCCCCCTCCTGGCCGATGTTCTCCGCCCCCTCTAGCCCCCAGCCGGCTCCCTCTATTCCCGACGACTCCTCCCCGGTCAGGTCTGTGTCGCTGCCGACTCGTGCTTCTTACCCAGCATGCCTTGCGTGCGCTCGCTCCTGTTTAATCGCTGCACCATTTCCTTCCTTACATGTATAGAGAGATTTATTTGCATGCCTGAGTATTCTGCCTTGAACTAGTGCTGAGGGCTCAGATCACTGAACTAGTTTAAACAGGTAATGTTAGCGGGAAGCGTAAGAAAAACCGCCAGTTGCTTGTTTTCTCCACCCTGCAGCTGCACAGTACTGCTTATAGACATCCTGCCAGTGAGGGATTGCTGTACCGCCGTCTCGCGCAGCGGTGGGGCGAGTGGTGTTGCAGCACTGTAAGCTGGGTTTTGTTCCATGTGTTTTATATGCAGCCCCCGCCTCCAGAAAGCAAGGGCGCTGTACGCCTGCAAGGCCGAGCACGAGTCTGAGCTGTCCTTCACTGCCGGGGCCATCTTTGAAGACGGTAAGGTCAAAAAAAAAACAACAAAGCAAGCCCATAGTCGAGCATCTTAGTCGGTAAATGACTGTGAGCGAGAGCTCAGTACACAGGGCTGCGTTACTCAACATCCCGAATCACTGCTCTTTTGGACTTTAGCCTTGGGAACTGAGCTGGACCCAAAAATACATTTGCCCATTTTTTCTGTTCTGGTTTCTGCACTCCATAAGGGCACAGTAAATGTAGCCTGGGATGTCCCCCCACCCCCCCTTTAATAGTTTTCCTGAGATGATCATTCTTCCAAAATTCACCATTCAATGTGACAGCAGTTTTATTCGCCGGAGTTCTGAGTCTGATGCTAAATCAGACGATTGTGGGGGCTGGCTGGAAACGTTACGTAAGAGCAAATACTTTACCGACCTTCCATTCTCTGCTCAGCGAATGCCCCAGCTGCAAGGTGGCCCAGCATTCAGTTAATTTTTTTTTTTATTTAGCTCAATAAAAAAAGCAACCTTTCAACTGGGAGTCTTCGAAGCACGTGAGTGCAGCTAGCAGTATGTACGTACCACAAAGCTTTCAAAACCACACTTCACTTGTTTATAGCCTCATTCATTCATTTTCCAGATTGAGGGTCACAACTCTTCTCCTAGGAGGTGGGGAAATGGAACTTAGAGGGTTCTGTGGGCTAGACGGCTGCATGTTCTTCTGATCATGTGCATCAACTTGCCGGTTTCCTGTTTTTGGTAGATGCCGGAACAACAAAACCTGCGGTGAGGAAGGTGAGAGGTGAAGGACTTTGTCTCACTGCTTTCTCTCTCCATCTTCTACAGTTCATCCTTCCAGGGAGCCCGGCTGGCTCGAGGGCACCTTCAACGGGAGAACCGGGTTGATCCCGGAGAACTATGTGGAGTTCTTCTAGCAGGGTGCGTGCTTCAGAGGGTCCCTCTGGTCTACTGTGAGAAGATTCTGATAGCCCCCAGGAAGGGCTACTATGCATTTTTGTGAGTGCAGGTGTGAGTGCTGTACTATTTGAGAGGAGAACCTCACCCCTGTTGTAGAGCTCAGACTCTTCCACATGTTTCAGCTGGAGTACTTGTCTGCTCGGGGAGAAACTGGAGGATGTTAAGGTCTGTCTCTTGTCTTTTTTTTTTTTTTTTTTTTTTTTAAACAAAAGTTCGGCAGCTTGAAGCTCAAGGTTTCTTTATGCACCCCAACCCTTTACCTGTAGGATGGTACTTACCATAGGAAGCAGCTCACCTCCCCAGGGTAGAGAAGGATATGGGCTCTACAGCCTTTGCAGGGAGGTGATGCTAAAATAAGCTGATCCCTCATGGAAAACCAAGACCTTTACTGGCAGCACTTGAGTTTCTGGAATATTCTATTAGCTTGTTAAGTTTTAAAATATTTTTCACCTTGACAAATCGGGGCTTGGGCAGCCCAGGATGGGCAATGATTCGCCCAGCCAGAGAATCCCATTCAGTGAAGGTATATTACATCTATTGAAATGGAGCAAATCTTTTTTTTTTTTTATGTGGAGCTGGACTGATTTGATAGATGGTCTTCATTTATAATGCACTGAATTAATATTCTATGTTGCAATCTCAAAATGGATGTATGCTGTGTGTGTATTGATGTAAAAAAAAAAAAATGACAGCTGAAATTCTATTTTTAAGTTTAAATTATATTTTTATGGTATCCATCTAAAATCCATCACCTTGTCTTCCTTACCTTGAAAGATATGAAGTCTTAACATAGAATGAACAGTTTACAGGTTTCTGTAATAAATGGCTTAAATCTGTTCAGCTTTTTTGTAAATGACTTTCATTCACCCCCCCCCGCCCCCCCCCCCCCCCCACACTGATCTAGCTTTCTATTCACACTTATTTATTGAGTAGGCGCTTTTTTCCAAAGCATTGGACATTTGAGAAAGGTTTCAAAAATATTTTCCATTGTTTGTGTTGCATACCTCCAAGGAGCATTTGGGAGAGATTTATTTCTCACTAGTACCAACCTGACATCACACAGTAGTTGGCTATATCAGAATGGAGGGTTGTCATTTCTGTACTGATACTGTGAGACTCAGTATCACAATGTCTAGTTAAGAGACCCTGGATCGTAAAATGACCTCACCGTCAGGACTGTATCAAAGCCAGGTACACTGTGAAATATAAAAGTGAGTTTATTAAAAGAATGATCTTCGCTTAAAATTCTTACAACTGACAATTATTAAGCTAACCATTTGCTATCACTAACAACGATTGCCCTACCTAGCTGAGAACTGCAGAAGTTTCCAGAAAGTACCAGACACAATGAACCCAACACTGAATCAAATAAGTGAAAGATCAACAGACTTCAGAAGGGGTGTGATACATAATAGAAAACTATTTTTAAAACAGACATTTGTATATCCTTTACATTGCATTACATTAAAATAACTGACATACAAACAAAATAGACTTTAATGAAAGCCATATATGATCTGCCCTTAATTTTAAAAGATATATAATATTTGCATGTATCATATACAAAATATACTTTTTTAATAGTGCAAATGCCCAGGCTGTAGCGTGTAGATTACTTTCACACACAGTTTTATGCATTTTAGAACAGACTGGTTAATCTTCACAGTACCTTACAAGAGACCAAAGCCTAAACCCATTACAAAAATATACTTCAAAAAATAAGTACTTTTGTTTGTAGGTTTTCCTATAAACAGCTGCTCATGAATACTTCCATTTTCCGCTTTGGTCACTATTGTACTTTAAAAAAAAGAAGAAAAAAAAATACCCTCCCCCAATTTGTGTTTGTACAACTTGAACACCAAAAAGTTTTCGTTAGGCTTGAGTATTTACAGTAATTTACAAGTCAGTTTTGTTTGTTTAAAATCATTTTCTGCAAAGAATGATCTTTTCAGAATGGCAGAACATCCAAGATTCAATAAACTGGACTAAAATCAACACTCCAACCACTAAGAACATTTCACAATATGTTAAAATTGACAGTGTGTTTTTTCCCAAAATGAGAAAAAATGCCTATGTAGGTTTTTTTTTTTTTAAAAAAGCAGGTCCTACTCTTAGCATATCATCAGTTCATTGTTGGTCTTTTACTTTCTTC
>JAODJU010000048.1:4609726-4639133 GCA_026776725.1 Gnathonemus echidnorhynchus
TGTCCCCCCCCCCCCCCCCCCGTCCGTCTCTGCCTTTCTGTTCAGGACCTTCACGGCTGATCTCTTTGGCCTGGAGACAGCGGAGGACGCAGGGAGTGGAGGCTGCACTCACCTGGAAGGGCTTTGGCCCACTTGACAGCGGAGACGACCTGCCGCCCGCCCAGCCGGTTGAGGGTGGTCATCAGCCGGGTGGAGGTGTCGGGGATGGTGCTGTCGTAGCCGGAGTAGATGGTCTCGGGTTCGATGGCGCGCAGCAGGGACAGCATGGTGGGGGCCAACTGAGGCATGGACTTGGGCACCAGGGCCTGAGTCCATTCTTCCGGCACCGGCGGGGCAGACTCCACTGGGGGGCGCTGCCCTTTGAGTCTGATCAGCTTCTTGGTCTTCCTCGCTGAGATGGGAGAGTTGCATTTTTGGCGCGGCTCAGAGTGACATAAAGATTAATGCTCTACAGTTGTGTCTTTGTTCAGTTTTTAAAAAGCACAATTCCCAGCACAGTTGCCCCAAAGCACTTAACATATTCATACAACAGCACAAATGCACAAAAAGTGTCTTGTATCTGCCTAGACAATGGATCCACAGATTTAACAGGACATTTTCCAAAACGGGCTCGTTCCACAGCTGCCACAAGCCAGCGAAAGACTCAACCGCTAGAGCCAAGACTGTGCTCGATGCTCGTCTAGTCCCATTAAGAAAAATATCCTGCTCAGACCAAATTCACGTCATTTACTGCATTCCACAGCCTCAAAGACCCATAAACACTTTGCAAGCTCATAAATGCATGCAGAGGTGGTGGGTTTTAGTGCTTATTACGACCCGAGACCATAAACATACCCCGAACACACAGGACTCTTTGGTCCATAATGAGGCAGCTCTGGTTTATTCCCGCAGTTCTCACGCAGGTGTGATTACATCCCTACAAGCCATCTCACCGCCTACAGGTGGGTCAGGCAGCTGCAAGATGCTGACTGCCAGCCACTAGGGATGTGCTGGTTTTCATTCAGCTCGAGCTCCCCTCCTCAGCGCGGGGGGGCGGGGGCTTAAAAAGGTTCCCACTTTCACTATGAGGCCTGGCTGTCGGGAGAATCTGAAAAGGCACGACACCAGCCGGAAACGGAAAATGAAGGCCCAGGCGTTTATCCCGCTGCCGAATCCATCTTAAGGGCTACGGCTCGAGTCACAAGATCTTTAATGGGTGATAAAGGGGGCTGTGACGATGGTGCTTAGCGATGCCGAAACGTATCAATGCACTGACGCAGTTTCCATTGTCAAAACCACGCGGGAAAAATGGATTTTAGATGCAATAGTACATCTATTCAATGCTAATCCATGTCATGCGTGACAGAAATGATTCTGATTGAATGTGATATTGCTTGAATGGGTCGTCTTTTGAATGTTAAAAGTTTGGTATCCTTTTAACCATTAAAATGTATTCTATAAAATACATCTGGTCGCAAGTCAAGAGCGTAAAAAAATGTAAAAGCATCACGTTCTATCTGCAATACAGCAAGGACAAGATGTAAACACCACAGTCTCCGTGCTTTTTCATTTTTTTCCCTCTTCTAGACAGGTTTCTATGGCAACTTAGTCTTCCTGGTTGAGTTCAATGTTGATCCGTCTTTATTGATTGAGTGTTTTTCTGTTCTCTCTAGTCTGTGCTAATAGAATTCGAAAAGCTTTTGGCTGGTACTAATGACACAGCAGCACATTAGGTCAATTTTACTGAGCAGGCACAAATTATGAACACCTGTCAGTTAAACCTATTAACCTTCACATGTGCAGCTACATTAAATTGTCCCAGTGATTGGACAGGATAAACCTAAAAACACTCTTGGGTCCCGATTCCAAAATGGTGGTGAAATTGATTTTGAAAATTATCCACTAATCAGTTCTCCACGTTTTTCGCCCTGAGCATCGGCAAGCAGGAAGACGTCCGATTTTCAGCCTCATCACCATCAACGGCCACCATGCATTTCTACAGACACGGGCGGGGGAGCGGCTGACGTTTCCTTTATTTAGCAAAACGCTTTTATCCAAAAGCACCATGTAAGTGGGGATCAGAGAGCTGGGTCAAGGGACCAGCAGAGATACGACTCTACCTCCTTCCATGGGATCTGAACTATAACCCTGAAAAATTCAGACATAATCACTATAACGCTACAAGAATCATTACAACACAACTGAATAAAACCAGATCCCCTCCCGGTGCTCATGCTGCTCTGAGTGCCTAACATACAGCAGATCTGCCGACTCACAGAAACATTCGCAGTTGCTCAGCAGCCTGTCACTTCGCTTCACTAAACTCTCTGTCACTCTCCTGTGTAATAGAGGCAGGTCATCCCGGACTGTCCCAGAAACACGGGGGTGCCTCTGAGCTAACGTGATGGATGAAGCGGAACCTGCACCTCCCCGCTCCGCCCTCGAGCGCCCAGCCCTTCAGCCGGCTCCCCTGCTTCCTGACATGCGTCCGCTCGCCTGACATGCGTCCGCTCGCCTGACATGCTCTGTTGAGCTGGCGTTTTCCTCAGCGAGGACGGGGGTGCCAGGGCTGGAGACCTCAGAGCGTGCAGAAGTTACTGGGAGGGAGATATGGGTGTGGAATGCTAGATACCATCTCTCCCTCTCTCCTCCCAGGCACAGGATGAACCCACAGACATCACGTGTAATAAATGATAAAGGCTTTATTGTTTATCTATCTGCCATTTGCAGGAGTATGACTACAGGTACCTTGGAATTCTTAGGGGTCACAACAATGTCAGCCAACATGTGGGGGGTCTGGAGCTCAGGGTTAAGGGCCCACGGACATGTGGCTCTTTTTTCCAAGGCTGGGGCTCGAACCTGCGATGTTCCGATCAAAGGCATAGATTCTTGCCGCTTGCCATCAACCATGTCTGTTAATTATTTTACAGATTTATTCAAGGGCCCGTATAAGCGCTGGTCCCCCTGAATCTGCCAGGGTAACCATGCGCCCTCTGCGGCCCAGCCCACACCTCACTGCAGGTACCAGCCTGCTTAGGGTTCGCTTACTGAGGGCTGCGCAGCTGCAGCTACTCTATGGTACGTGACATAGCAAAGGAGCTCAGGATTCAGCACAGGCATGGTGAACCTCGTTACATCACCGCCACCGTAAGACTCAATGGCCAATCCAGAACGGCTTCCTGTAGTGACTGTAGTTACCTCTGCTAGACAGATGACGTGTTACATACAGTAAATACATTATACCTTTACTGTTGTTTCGCTGACGACCAAGTGGGGGCCAGATTTAAACGGTCAATGATGACAAATGCTGCATGGACCAACTCGACAACGTGTCATGCCTTTGCACTTCAGAAAACGTAACTTCGGATATATTTACAACATGTGCATAACCATTTTCTGTGCATTATATAATGTTAGAATGTATGGGGGGGACAGCCAGTCAGCCTTTGATCTCCATATGAAATTTTCGGTTCCTCTCCATCATCTTCTGGAGTTCCCTGCCATCATTCACCATCTCGTATCTATGACCTAATAATGTATTGCCACGCACTCTAGTTAAATTCCTTTGGGGCGACCGTCTTGTGAAAGGAGCTATATAAAAATACACAGAATATAGATAAAAACGAAAAGCATGAGCATGAACGCGGAAAGGAGGAGGCCCTGCAGGGAGAGAGTGATGGGTTCACCTTCTAGGTTCATGCCGGCCTGCAGACACTTCCGGAATCGACACGCCGGGCAGTTCTTCCTGCGGATCTTGTCGATGATGCAGTCGTTCCTCCCCGCACACAGATAATTGTGCTGCCCTGGAAAGAAGCAGGCAGAGATATCATGGCTCAGGGAGGGGGGCTCTCCCGCAGGGGGGGGTCCTGACATCTCATACCATTGTTCTCATCTTCGCAGTAAAGAGTGAAAAGGAAAACTCTCGAGTCCAAGGTCAGAGAGCTCATTCAAAGTAAACATATTCCTCCTGGCACAGAGGAAGGTAAATGTGAGTCATGCGATGCTCATGTTCACGCGAGAAGTGAAGAGATGACCACCGATACCAGACATGAAAAAAACGTGTTCAAGGAAGGACAGGTGAACAGAATGAAAATGGCTGCAACAATACATCATCAGAATACATCAGCACCAATCTAATTCAGATTAATTCAAGTAACAAGTCTAAATCATAAGTCTTATTTCAGATTTTTTTTATTCAGATTTTTATGTTCAGTTCATGAAAACAAACGAAAAACTCACTGGAATACACCTTAAGAAATACACTCACTGCTGCCATTTGGTACATAAACCCCTCCATGAAGTAACTGCTAGTTCCAGAGCAACCACTCTCCCACTGATCCCAGCTCACTCCCCCAGAGCGGCGAAAACCACCCTACGCATCGGCGCTTCTGGAATCGAATCAGAGCGAATACCTTCACCGTGACTAACAATCCCACCATTCCCAGAACACAAAAAGAACATAAAAAAGAAACAGCTTCCAGGCAGAGAAAGAGTCAAAATAGTAGCCATGGCCCTCTCACAATTATACCCTTGGCACCTGCCACTGCCTGACAATCGAAGGCTCCCGGGGGACACTAATGCTCCAGCAAATTCTGCATCCTTCCTCCACTGCAGGTCTTTCTGCAATGACCGTGGGGTACAGTGCCGGCTCCTTGCAGGTACAGAACCTCGTCAGGCAGCGATCGATACCTGCGAAGGCTCCCCAAAGGGCTCCCACTCAGCACCTAAGGGTCACGAGCGCGGCACACGCTCTGTCCTCCAGCAGGGAGGGACACACATTTCCGCCTCATTTTCTATTTCCGACCACAGGATCATTTAGGGTGCAATTAAGTAAACAACCAGTGATGTGCCTCCAGAGTAACAAAACAGGCCGGTTGACATCTCTGTAACATTATAACATGCTTTGGCCACACTGAACGTTTAACCACGGTGATGTTTCGTTTTGCCACGTTCCTAGTTACTGCATGTGTACGGAAATAATCCAATCGAGGACTTTAAACGGACCAGAGTATTTAAAGTAGGTTTATGTTCATGCAGAATGATACATAAAAGCAATAAGCCTTTAAAACTGCACAAAACTGCCCCCCCCCCCATATATTACAACAGATATCGAGTTCCCTTTATAGCACCACAATATGAATTATCCTTTAGCCTCATATTTGTTTCACAGCCATAAAGTTCAACAGGAGGAAATGACAAGATCACATACTGCCGTCATCTAATACGTTATCTGTCATATAATTAACGCTTCAACTGCTATAACACATATTACAAAAACAAATTATTGTTTTAAAAAAAAAAAACAACTACAGCATGCAACTGTGATTACCAGAGAGCCAGGATCTTGGAGCTATGCACAGCTGGCTAATTTGAACAGACCGTGAAGGCTCTATATTTTTCACCTAGCCAACCTGAGCAATCCCAGGATGAAGGATGGCCCCATATACCTTACAGAGGGCACGCGCACAATCGCTCAGTCATGCCAGTGAAGGAGCGGACGACCAGAACCACCCAAAAAGTGAGGAAAACTTCAGTGAATGATTCAAAGACAGGAAAGGCAAGATGTGGACCTTAAGGGATTTAGGACATTTCTCATACTATCATTCCTCAGCCAGTCATTTCTCAGCTATCATTCGCCCATCCATCCATCCATTCTTCTTCCAACCGCTTTCTTTGGCCGTGGTGATGAGAGGCCAGAGTGTATCCCAGGCAGCACAGGGCACAACGCCGGGGTGAACCCTGGATGGGACACCAGTTCATCACAGGGCCTGCACACGCACATAAGCACTCCCATTCTTACGCTACGGGCAATTTCGAGAAATTAGCGACGTAGCCTAACCGCACGTCCATGGACCGCAGTAGAAAGCCTGTGTAAGGAAGGGGAAGACATGCAGACCGCGCACATGCAGACCGCGCACACGCAAACGGTGGAGGGTGGCATTCCAACCCCCAGCCCTGGAGGAGAGGCAACAGCGCCCCCCACAGAGCCACCCTATATAACTACCAGGATTATCAATTTTACTCATGCCAAAATCGAACGAATGCTTTTACCAAAGCAGGCCTGTAGCTATCTGTGCGATGCTTATTAGGATTAGCTACAGAAAGTGCATCTGTCTTCGGTCAGGGACGGTCAAAATCAGGCTGAACACCCAAGCTGAAGCACCAAGTTATCCCGGTGCTTTTAATGTACGGCTCAAGACGGACCACACTCGCCTTTGTTCAGGAGTTGGAGTGCGTGGACATCATGCCCTAGCTGTGCTTTCGAACAAACGAGGGCAGAACCGGAAAAGATATCGCTATGGATACCAGTGTGCTCAGCTACACCTAACCAAGTATTTTTATGATTAAAATTTACGAAAACGGTTATTTCCGGTGATCGAACAGCCAGCACTTCGCGGAACCCAGTGGCTGATTTCAGATAAAATAGTCCTGTAAATTTTTAGGGAGCAATTCTCTTAGATTTCTACTTTCTGCACTGACTCAATGATTAGATCCAACTTTGAAGGGTATACTTTTGCACACAAATCATTGGTTCATATGTCAATCTGACAGCCTGGTTAGAGTGTATATGCCAGCAAGAAGTTATATTTGATCTAGCTCCAACATACAAAAACACCAAAATACATGGTCAATAAACAGAACATTAGCACGTTCTTTTGTGCAAAGAGTTATAAACCACAGGGAAGGCTGCGTCATCAGTTTCATTAGTTCATGTGAATAATAATTGCGATGCACAAATCAATCTGTAGAATTATCTAATAAAGGAATATTGTAGTAAAATAATTACCATCAGTGTTTTGTCGTGCTCTCCATCCTTCATCGAAGAGAGAACACCCAGAGGATGGGGGAGAAAAACAAGAATGACATATAATATTTTAGTGCTAACATTGCTCAGTTTAACAGCTTTTATAGAGCTTTAAAATTAAAATAGCCTTTTAATTATCAACACATTACTCAATACATATCTTCGGTATCAGCTCGTGTAATTTGCAATCATTTGCTTTCTTTGCAAACTGTCAGAATAGCATTATTTAAATAGGCATAGGTTTAACACAAACATAGAAAAACTGACAAATCTCAAGGTCTTTTTTTTTCTTCTCCTCTCCAAGGCTGCTTGGCGGAGACCCATCAGATATCAGCCATCGCCGACCAATGCGGTAAATTCAATATGGTTTCATGCCACGTTAAAATCAGGCCGACGTCCTTAGCTATTTTTAGAAACAAACAGCAGCCTAATAAACAGGTCATTAGTGGCACTGGCTATGTGTGATGGTTCAGCCAAACCATTAGTTTCCAATGCATGCTAGTTTACCCTCAACATATACAGTTTGGTGTTTGCAGGTGAGGGTTTAAAAAAAAGTCACATTTAAATTATCACGGTTTAAGCTGAAAAAATAAATTTGATGGTAAATTTCATTACAGTTCAAAATAAACTGAAACAATGTATCTTGTGAAATGAATGAATGTAATGCTCTTAAAATTATACTGACTGAGAAATTGACGGATCAGTCACACTTCATCTGACCCCCATTCAATAAGCCATCAGTTTCAAACACCAATCGGAGGATATCCCCGGGGCTCCCGTCCTCCCCACTACGCTGACCTCACTGACATGAGTCTTAGCCCCCCAAAAGCAGCGGGCATCCCTGCTATCAACCATAACTCAGCTACATCCTATTAAAAATCTAAGGGCTTATAGGTCAAGGGGATTCTGCCTGTGAAGTCTCCATTTTTTAATGCCATGATTCCCTGTTCACTGCCTGAAAGCTTTACAACAAAAGTACTGTAACCTTTCTGCCTGTAGATGGCACTGCACCAAGAAAGACCACTTGACTGCACCACCAAAAAGAGCGATCATGATTACCCATCTTCAACGACAAATTACATATGACAAAATCCATCACACTAAATTTATGCTTGTGGGACCATATGGATGGACTGACATAAAAAAAATGTGAAAAGAAAAATCCAACAACACTACATTTCTTCTATACCACAAAACAAAGTATTTGCAAATTTAAAATACCAGCTTTTATAGTCATCAATAATTAAAAGCTGAAACACTGTAGAAAACTTCTGTTCACATTCACATTGAATACAGGCATTGTAATAAAAGCACAATGATGCATTATTTGGCAATTGTTTGTTGAATTAACTTATAAATCAGATCCACTGAAAACCTCGCAAGCGAACGGATAAAGCTTGGTTCTCGCCATTTCTGATTGCAGTTAAATTTTAAACAGGTGCAAATGATTACTAAACAAATGTTAATCTGCAATTAAATGTCAATCGATGTCAAGATTAGTGGTTACTTGTGATTCACATTGAGGAAGAACACACTGTTACTCTGTTGATGTGTTACTTATATATGGTCACAGTGGGAAATCATCAGCAAACATTTCAACATTACACTCACCTTCAACAGCTCTTTTGAAGAAAACCTTGCAGCTGCCACATGTCAAGACACCATAGTGGCATCCCGAGGCTTCGTCAGAACATACCAAGCAGGTTTTGTGGGCTGAACCACTGGCCTTTGCGGGGGTGACTGGTGCTGAATTGCTGGCTTCAGGTCTTCCTGAAGAACTACATGAAAACGATTAACACAGCAATCAAAAGTGTGTCCGGTGACTGCCCCATTTTTATTAGTCTTACAGGCATGCATATGGTATATGAACTGTAGCAGAGTAACAAAGATCAACTCAAGTTTATCCAACTTATCAGAAAAGGTAGTAGATAGCCATCATACTGCAGTCAACAGAACACAAGCATTTTAACCACAGATGGAACCAATTCAAACCACAGCAAGAGATTCTAGGCAAAAGAAATCCAGATTTTATACGTCAAAGCCTTCTATAAACCAAGCAATAAAAATTCTGGAAAGTTCAACATCACCAAATTTTTGTGAAGTGATAAACTGTCTTCATCAGTCTTTTGCCAAAAAAACATTATTATAATGAAGAATCTAGCAGGTTGGCAAGAACGTTAAAAAATAATAATAAAATCCTAAATCATCCTTTTCTATCCTCTTGCAATGTTTTACCAATAATATTGATACGCTTTCCGTGTGAAGTCTTTTGCACTGAAAGCACCCGGCTAGGTGGGGTAGAGATCTGTGCCTTAGTCCAGAGGGTTGTGGGTTCAAACCCCAAGTCTAGATGAGGGATATTACCACTGTGCCCTTGAGCAAGGCTCCAACCTCTCCAGGGAGACCGTCTGATCCTGCCCACTGTCCCCTGCTTTCTCACCTATATGTTTCTTTAGACATGGTTAAGGCATCTGCTAAATACCGGAAAAAATTAATAAGTGATGGAGTGAAACCAGCAGATTTAAATGTTTATTTGCTTTTCTACAAAACTGACTGCAGGGAGATTCTCAGTATGAAGTTTCAGCAAATATCTGCAGAGCAGAAGGCTAAAAGAAACGCTCCTGGAATACGGGAAATACCAACTGGGCAGTGTTTGCCATCCAAAGCCTTGTACTCCCCCCTCTGCAGCCCACACTTTCAGCCCATGCTAGGAACTGGTACGGTGATCACACCACCTACACACTGTCGGCACCAGCCACGGAAACAGCATCTTCATCTATTTATTCATTCATTACCAGACCCTGATGCAAATAACGGTCTGGTTAAAAAGACGTTACTTGTGGTGAGTTATCCATAAAGCTAGCTTCAAAGAGAAACTGCGTAAGAACACTTCTTATGGGGGAATTTAATGCTGACACGCATAAACACAGAATGCTAGCATTCCACCGTCGATACTCCAAAGTGTAACAAATATTTAAAAATTATTCAAAAAACACTGAGTGATGAATATACAGATGTCATACAGATGCCAGTTAATGCTGTGTTGGAGTTTGAAATTGATAAATAGTCTTTATATTACCACAACCCGCCACTGCTTCAGGTCACTGCAAAAACACACATAACACGAAGGGTGTCGACCAAATCATGGGACTATCTGATGCATCTACCCGCCAGACACACAGATGTGAGGCTTTAGCTTGCCTTTTTTCCCTTCCTCTCTCCCCTTCTGTCCTTTGGTGGACACGGGGTGGGGGGGGGGATGGGGTGCATTGAGAAAGCAGCCCTTGTTTTCAAACTCGTGATGCAAGCAAGCACGCTGGAGAGAGCTATCCATACATAAAATACATCGATTATTATTTTGCCGTTTCGCAATGCCCTTTATACCCAGGACGAACTTGCTCGTTCTCACATCGAGACGTCACTGGAGCAACCAAAGGCTTGTACTGGACCTGCCTAAACATTTCCTCATTCATTCTCCCCTCGTCTCCCTTGACTAACTATCAGGCTGAGGCCAGATCAAGTTCAAATCGCAGGCACTCAGATAAACATACGTCTTTAAAAAAATTAACTAAATGTTGCAAATTACAATATTTTATACAATGTTTCAAAATGAAATGAACCGGCTGTGAATTCTGGAATTCTAGTAAAGCCCTAATTTTAACAGAAAATATCATATCAATATAAAAGGCACTTTGTCTGCCTATATCTCATATATCGATATAATGTAAAAATTCAATATAGGCCCAACACTAGTTTAGCAAGGTCATATTTTTTTCTATACTTTTCAAATAAGTTGTGCTTTCCCTCTTGGACCTCGCTGAGGTCCGCTAGTGGGTTGTGGCCCCCTGGTTGAGAACCCCTGCCCTACTGGACACCTTACAGGAAGAGTTTTTTATATATATTTTAAACAAACCCCTCGGCCAGCATCATTTGCCAACCCAACAACTATTCCAGTCTACAACCTATCCAAAACTATTCATACTTTTCTGTTTAATACAACAGATTGAAGGTAAAATTAGTTATGAGGCTTGCAAATCTGTGGCTTGAAATGTCTCAGTAGGAAGTGACTTGGTTACATGAGTTGTGAGAAGTGACTTTCACAGCTCTGACTCGCAGGCTCACCTACACAATAGTGCAGTGAAAGGATATTGTTTTTGTAGAAATCTGCTCTCGGTGGACAAATCCTCAGTGGGAGTCTGGCTCTCTCAGAAATTATACCTGACATACTTAAAGTATATCTACGTCTCCCCTCAAATAATTACATCCCAGTTCAAAACAAAGTGTTTTATTACATTGCGTGTGCGTTTTCTTCTTAACAACAGAATGGAACACCTCGGATCTTGAAGCAAATCCAGCTTGCCAGTCTAGCTAATTCCCAAACCACTTCCCTTTTCCCCAGCTGCCAAGGTAACCTCCTCTTCACTGAGAAAGTTAATCATGCTGTAGCGTCGATAGGGGCAGAACCGCAAGCACAGTCGGTGGCCAAGAAAGAAAAGCAGCGAGGGAATAAAAGAAACGAGAGAAGGCAAAAAGGAGAAACACTTACACGTGGGAAAATATCAGACAACATTACTCCTACAACAGATTTTTTAAATTAGAAGCAGCATGAACAGCTACTATAGTCACATGACAAAGTCACATGACATAACAGCGGCTGAATAGCACTCTGCTTTGTATCCAAACTGTGCAGCACCCACACTAATGATCTTCCTCAGGAAGCAACATGAAGGCAAGGAGCCTCATGAGACTCAGCATTGCTATCACTGGAGTCACTGGCCGTGAGTCTGCTGTCAGGTGCCTTTCCCTGTCACCCGTTTCATGAATCTACTCACTACCACGTTTTTATGATAACTAATTCGACATTCCCAGTGACAGTCGGTCACTTCTCAAAGCAACAAAATAAGATCTAATACACAAGTTACAGTAAGCACTTTAAATATTGTTTATCAATTTAAAGTTGTTTTCATATTCATTTGCAAAATTTATACCAGCATGTTACACAGGCATTAAAAACTAAGTTGTAATAGTAATAAACTTGCAAGGCAGGACAAAGGAGACCACTGAAGGATTTAAGGCACTACTTCACTGCAATTCCTCATGGTCAGTATCCTTGACATCTCTGACATCTAGGAAAGTTTCCACATTCCCTGGTCACATTTTAATAACTTTTGTCTTTATTTTTGCTATTCAGTGCCTTTCAGTCAGTGTTGACTCTTGACCACCATGTATGTGCCTGGGATCCCTACAGGATACCATGTCTTTAGTCTGGATCCTAAGGCTTCCCGAAATGTACAAAACAACTCTCTGAGCGAAGGCGCTCTATTCCATCCCATTGGGAAAGCAGCAACTATTCAGGACAACACAAAAAAAAAAAAAGTGAGTTTCTGCAAAGCAGCTGGGGAGGAAGTCGTAAAGCTGAGAAATCAGTTTGCCAAGAAGGCTGCAATCGCGGCCGTGGTTTGCGTGGCACGCATCTGTGTCAGGGCCTGTCCGTCAGGCGGGGAAACTCAGTTGGGAAACTGCCCTTGGATTAACAGCCAGCGGTGGGCGATTACAGTCTAGGCATGTAAAGGCATGCCGGTCAAGCCAGTGCATGCTGTTGAAGCTTCAAAATGCCCACACTGCTGGTATATTAAGAAAGAACTGCAGAAGCAAGGCCAGAATGACAGCTCTTCTCTCTACACCCATTCAACGACAACTATCCATGTGATAGATTCTTGGGTAAAGCTCATTTTTGTGTAGTTATTTGATATCAACAAAGGCTGGTCAGGTGCCTAGCAAAAAACAAGTTTAAGAATTAAAAAAATAGCAACCCCTTAGTTCTTACAAGTATCGTGCTACTTCAAAACCTCTGAAAAGGAACGTGTGGACTGTTGGTCATGTTAAGCAGCTTTCCGGTAGCGGATGCCAAAAAAAGAGGGGCCATGGAAGGGACATAGAGGTGGGAAATTAAGATGACACAACAGTCACCAAAGTAAGAGATCTTGTCACTATGAACGACTGATAAGCTAAAGAAGAGAAAAGCCAATGGCTGATAGCATGGAGCCAGTATATAGATGTAATTGACTTTTCAAGCCTACAAACACTTTTTCGACGGAGAATGGTTAGCTGATCAGGACCATTTTTCTCATCCTATGAAATGAATCCTCATATGATCCTCATTGCCTCTGCAGAATGAAGGGCATTGTAATGATTACTTCAGCATGGGAAGCAGCCAAAAAGCTGCCCTCTATAAAATGCACTATAATATACTGTAACACAGTAAAAGCAATGCACTCTCTTGGCATAAAACAATGCTTTAAAAATACAATACTTTGTAGTACGAGGTATATGAAATATTTCTGCAGCCAGTAAATCAGCTTATGTCTTAACGTTCAATACGTAAAACTTGATTCTGATGTTATTTTGATAGCCAGGACAATATTTTTTTCCTAATGTATCAGCCTAAAACTATTTTATAAAGAACACTACTCAAAAGTGTATTCAGCTATGTTACATAATGGCTTCATTTCAGCAGTTATCCAGTTTGGCGGCAAACTATCAATAAAATGAATTAACTTTCCATCTCATTGGATGCAATCACTGGTACCCCCATGATACTGACTCATACGTATATTTTGCAATTCATTCAGCTATGTTCATCGCACTTATCTAGCAGATCATTTTATCAATATGTTCTGCGAGTGGCAGCGCAGTGGTTAAGGGCTGACCGTTGTGGTGTCACAGTCTCAGAGGAATAGGGCTTGGTCCAAGCCCAGCCAGAATAAATGTCTCCCTAGGGTATGTGTGGGTTATCTTCAAATACTCTGACTTCCTCCCGCAATCCAGAGGCAGGCCATCAAATCAGCTCTAACCAATCCCGATAGTGTGTGCAGATCCTTTGATGAACTGGTTTCCAGCTCAAGGGGGACCCTCACACTGCTGAAAACCGACTGACGAACACGCCGTGAGGCTCAATGATATTTATCTTACGTCAAATCACGCTTCTTTTCAAAACCTTAGTACAGCCATGTAACAGAAGAAATTAAACTGTGTTACGTTCAGAAATATTTAGGTTAAAGTTTATGACGGCATCTCAAACTGTTCTGGGGAACAGTGTTCTTCAAAAGACCTCCAGAAAGATTATTCTGCTGTAAATATTAAATCTGGCCAAAATTCCCAGGGAAATAACCTGTATTTCAACCCAGATAATTGCCTAGTACATACACATAATTACACATATCTGTAATTATCAGACAACACAAGATGAAGCATAACAGAGACAGATATAGCAACATGACCTGTGGTCACACATTCATGGATTTAAGAGAGCCATTAACGTGACTTACTTCCAGATTAAGTGTACTTGCTTCTGACGCTTAAATGTTAATAGACAAACAACAGGTACATCAGGACATTAGTTAATTGCCCCATTTCTGTTATCTGATTACAATTAATGTAGCATATCTGCTCTCACATACCACCATTAAAACGTGCTACATTAAAAGTTATAATTATTGATACATTATCTCTGACTAGTTACCGAGCCGGGCAAAGAGTTTTAAAAAATGTAGGGTTATAAATTTAACTGAGGTCACTGTACGAACTAAGTAAACCCACAGAATAAACTGATCACATTCTTTTATTACCGACGTGTATAGACACAGGCCTATACATTTCAGACTTAAATGTGTGCCAATGACCTTAAAAACATTTCGAAAAATAAACAGACTTGTTCTCAAAATTAAATGTTTAACCATGCATTTCTCCACTCCAGTACTGGGAGTGTGAAGCGTGAGACGGTGCATTGAAACAGGAGTGCAGAAGAGTAAGAGTGATACAGCAATACACACAGACCCCACATATCTTATGCACTGACTGTCTAGGAGACGAGAGAATTGAAAAACCTTAGCAACAATTACATGCCTGAACGGAAAGGGCTGTAATTTACAAATTCTTGGATCGGCGCCACGGTTTACTGAAGGACATGCAATGGGGAGCAGAGCAAGGCCCAGAAGCAGCACGACCCAGCCCCTGTCGCCGGCCTCAGTGGGAGGCTAAAAGGGCAGGCTAACATTTAAGGATGACTATAGCAGTGACAGCTCACCCACTGCACAGTTTGTACTTCTTCCTGCCTCTGTTTTTTTCTTCTTTTTTTAACTTAAAAAGAAATAAAAAAATAAATAAATAAAACAAAACATCTTCCACCTGCAGATGACACCCAGGCTTACATGCAAGAATATTGTGACACAGGAGACACTTCTAAGCATTTAATAACCATTTTATTCTCTTTCCAAATTAAACATAAAAGCAAAAGTTGGAAGTTCAGCAAAATCTGCATCTCAAAAACATGAAATGAGGCCAAGTAGAATAACTGATATGGTTTTGTAGAATTTGAAAAGCAGGGAATAAAATTATTTGCAGGAATATGAAACAGACTTCAGTGCTAAACGGTCAAGCATTACACGATGCGGTGAAATGCATTTTCCATTTTTAAAAAATGCATAAGTACATTAGTACTGGTATTTGGTGTATCTAAAAAATTTACACAATATTTGCCACAATTGGGGGAGGGCACGCACAGACACCAAATAAACAAACAAATAAAAAAAAATATGTACTTAACCAGCTATGACATTGTTATATTGAGAAACACATGGCCATAGAAAAATGCAAAGATGGGGAAGATGAAGCTTAATCTTGGGGAAGTCCATTTTAAATGGGAGAGTTATGGACCCCCAAAGTTACAGAGCTGAGTATGTCATGGACACAAATGTTAATGTTTTAGTTTCAAGCTTTATTTATCACATGCACAGTTATACAAAGCATATCTACCCAGTGAAATGCCTTCAGGTAGCAGGTAACTAACAAAAAGAGACAACAATAAATAATAATATTAAACTTTGTGAAAGAATCCAAGCATGTTTTATGGTCTGCATGAGAAACTGCTAAAACATTATGAGGAAATAATTGTTTTACGACCCCGTTTCCAAAAAAAATTGGGACGCCGTGTAAAATGCAAATAAAAACAGAATACAATGATTTGCAAATCATATAAACTATATTTAACTGACAATAGAACAAAGACAACATATCAAAATGCTGAAACCAGGAAAATGTTTTATGACAATTATATGCTCATTTTGAATTTGATGCCAGCAACACATTTTAAAAAAGTTGAGACTGGGGCAACAAAAGACTGGAAAAGTTCTGTAATGCTAAAACAAAACACCTGGTTGAATATCTCACAACTAATTAGATTAATTGGTGACAGGTCAGTAAGATGATTGGGTATAAAAAGGGCCTCCCAGAGAGGCAATAAAGATGGGGAGATGATCAGCACTCTGTGAAAGGCTGTGTGGGCAAGTAGTGCAACAATCTAAAAATAAAGTTCCTTATTTGGGAATTTCATCATCTATGGTACATAATATTATTAAAAGATTCAGAGAATCTGGAGAATTCTCTGTACGTAAGGGACAAGGCCGAAAACCAACATTGAATACCTGTGATCTTTGGGCCCTCAGGTGGCACTGCGTTAAAAACAGCACGATTCTACAGTGGGAAAAATACTGCATGGGCTCAGGAAAACTTCCAAAAACCACTGTCTGTGAACAGTTCATCGCTGCATCCACAAATGCAAAGAAACCATATCTTAACATGATCCAGAAATGCTGCCGACTTCTCTGGGCCTGAGCTCATTTAAGATGGACTGTGGCAAAATGGATAACTGTCCTGTGGTCTGAAGAATCAAAATAGGGCTGCCACTAATGACTGCTGTTTTTTTATAGATTAATTTCATTTTTATTTTGACAACAGTAAACTGTATTAGATTTAAAAACAAACAAATAAATAAATAAAACCTGTCATCGCAGGGCTTTAGAGAATGGACACTGGCTTTCCAGCACTATATTGACGTTACTTATGCCCACAACTCGATAAGAAGAATAGTAGTAAGTTTAGCATATTAATGAGAGGTGTATTGTCATGCCCAAAAGTTAGTAATCTGTATAAATTTGGCGTATTCTTGCAACTGCTATATCATGGAAGAGATATATCATGGAAGCACTGAAGTCACAGTGAAGAAAGGGACAGCTCGAGACATTGTGGTTAAACACAGTAAAAAAGACGTTGGTGGTGTGGTGATACTTTTTACAGTTTAAAGTCCAACACTTTTTTTTGTACATAGTTTTCATTTTCATTTCAGTTCATGAATTATTATTTTTTTTTATTTAGTGACCATTTTCCTTTCTGTTTCAGTTTACATGATCACTGGCCCAAACAAGCCCAGCACGCATGAGCCCACACACTGGCACTCCTAATCAACATAGAATAAGCCCAGATTCTAGCCTAAACATTTTCTCAAACACTTATTCAATGGAAATTCAAAGGACGTAGGCAGACAAGATCATGGCTTTAATAATGAGGGCATTTAGCAGCTGGAAGGACAAAAGAAATTAAAAAGCTCTCCATACTAATGGTAATTTAATAAACATGAATAGACAACACTTAGCGTGGTTTTGCCTATTCTGGCGGTCTATAATAGCACCTGTGAGTTTTCTCTTCAGGTGCTCATACATAGCGCAGCCTTATGCCATTGAAACCTTGCACAGTGTACAAACTTTGTTCTGTGATAATTTGAACTACTCCTATAATTACGTAGTGATACTGAAGGAAAGCATTTGTTATAATAAATTAGAAATCAAAAAGGTAATTTCAATAAAATAATTTTACAAAATACGCGGTGATTTAAAATATTGATGAAAACACATTTTAAGTGTTGACGCCATCGATTATGTTGACTAAATCGAGGCAGCTCTAAACGAAAATTTCAAATTATTTTTGGAAACTATAGACACCACGTTCTCTAGGCTAGAGGAGAGGGCCCATCCAGTTTAACAGTTCAAAAGTCAGCACATGGCTTGGGTACCTTGCACATCTGGGAAGGAACCATTAATGCTGAACAATACATACAGGTTCTGGAGCAACATATGCAGCCATTCAGAGAACGTCTTTCTTCAGAAAAAGGCCTTGTGTATCTCAGCAAGACAATGCCAAACCGCTTTCTGCACGTATTACAACAGCATGGCTCTGTAGTAGAAGAGTCCAGGTGCTAGAATGGCCTGCCTGCGGTCCAGACCTGTCACCCACTAAAAATGTTTGGTGCATCATGAAATGAAAAATACAAGAGAGACCCCGAACTGTTGAGCAATTGAAATCCTACATCAAGCAAGAATAGGACAGTTCAATTTCAAAACTCCAGTTAATGGTCCCCTCAATTCCCAAACTCTTACAGAGTATTGTTAAAAGGAGAGGTAAATATGCCCCATCCCAACTTTTTTGAAACATATGGCTGGCTTCAAATTGAACATACATTTCTCATTAAACAATAAAATTTATCACTTTCAACATCTGACATGTCAATTCAATATGGGTTTATATCATTTGTAAATCATTGCATTCTGTTTTTATTTACATTTTACACAATGTCCCAACTTTTTGGAAATGGTTATACAAAGGTATCTGTGATTAAGGTTGGTACCTTTGCCAGTTATTTATAGCTGCAGTTAAATCGGAGACCAAAAGACCCATTTGTTTCTAAGGCTGACAGGATCAAATTCTATAAAACCATATCAGTTATTCTACTTGGCCTCATTTCATGTTTTTTGAGATGCAGATTTTGCTGAACTTCAAAAGTCCCTTTACTGAAAACATTGGGTCATGATGTAGCACAACGGCTCTCAGCTACAGACGGATTTCTAAAATGGTGGGAGATTGTTAAGAAATTACTGGACAAGTTTAGGGTTGGCACACTGCCACAGGGCCAAGGACAAAACGTTTTCATGAAGCATTCAGATACAATGATCAAAAGAGTATGAAGGAAATGACTGAATCATATGCAAAACCATTCCAGAGACACCCAGTCTAGCACACGTCTCTCAAGCAGGCCACAGCATTATTCAAATATGCAAGGTGAATATAGGTCATTTTCATTTTAACCTTGAATAAGAGGGAAGATTTCGATTGCAGAAACACCGAACGGCATTTCTATATTTGTCGATGCGAGGCCCCATTCTGCTATGTAGGGCAGTGTGACTATTTTAACCATGACAAAGGCAATACACTCCACGCGCTACCGTCACTGGTCACCCATTGCAGTTCATTAATCCCATGGGCTTTGGAAAGCCAGTTAGACAACATTCAGTCACTGGTTAGCTTACAAGCTTACAGTAACGTCACCACTCGAACTGCCAGTTTTCATTGTCAAGTAAAGTGCGCTTTATTGTCATACCATCCAAATACAGGTATACAGTGGCACAAAATAGCATCCCCCCCAGCATGACGGCGTGACATAAAACAATTATGGGGGAGGGTTTTCACAATAAAGTCCAAAATAAAGGACAGTGCAAAAACAAGGGAGCTGGACATAGGGGTTTTATGTTCGTAGTACAAAGTGCATGTATGTAAACAAGAAGTAAGACAGCAGCAGCACAGCAGGGTAGAATAAATATAGTGGATAAATACTAACAATAGATAAGTAAACAATAATAAGTTGAACTTTCATGGTAGCAGTTAACACCCATTGCATCTCAAAGTAAATTATGCATTTGGGAGCTGACAAACAGATTCACTGAAGTCACCCCCAGCAACACAACGCAGCTCTGAATGGGTCTGACTGTACATAAGAGGCCCCACCAATATTGTCTCAAAACCTTCAACCTCTTCAGCTACTTCACACAACAGAACCACACTAAGCACTTTGGCAAAAACTTCTGCTATATGACCAAGCCTCGCACCTGGCTGTAAAAGAAAAGGGTTGTAATGAGGTTCAGATCACAAAGAGGAGCTGGAGAATCCCACTAAAAAAGCCCTGAGTCAGAATCTATTATCATAACAAGAGTCACTGTGGTGTTTAGTATCATGTCCACATTCAAGCTGTGAAGTGAAACAGGTTCTTAACCACAATGAAGGGTGAGACATAGACAAAGGTTTGCACATCTGTTATGGAAACAACCCAGAGCAACTATCTCCACGCTAACCTAAAATAAATAACATGGTTCTTTTTAAACCATAACTACCCCTTCAGAAGCACCGTGTAACAAAGTACTGTCAGGCCACTGGCTTATGAGAGTCTCTCTCTAAACAGTGCTGAGCCTGAAAGTATTATTTATTTGAAAGGTGGTTTATCCAGTCAGATTTGGAGAGCATCTGAGGACATGAGTACAAAGCAGGAAAAGGTTCCAACAAGAAATATAAATTACAAACGAAGCTTTAAGTCTAATACCAGCAGGCTTTATATATTAAAAAACAGCATTAGTCAAATAGATGATACATAATAGTCGTCATTACCATTACGGACCAAACTGCCAAAATGTAGGAAAGCCACTAATTTACTGTAATTTAATACAAGTTGATATAAATTTTGGGTTAGCAGTTTGATTTGTGCAAAGTCACTGGAAGCAAGGAATTAAAATCAGTGAAGTTTTCAAAACCAAACAGATATATAATTAGTCAAGACTGATATGACAGTGAGAGGCTACTGCTTAAAAGCTGTAACAACAGCCAGGTCTCAGTAGACGAAATGTAGCATTAAGGATGGAGATATCTTCCCTGCAAAGATGATTTCCCAAAAGAATGAACTGTACAAAAAAAAAACTGATGTTTTGAATTTTTCCCCTGCAGGCGTAAGTGGTGAGAAACAGAAAAACAGTTAAATGAGGTTCTTGGTTTGTTTTGAAGATGCTGTGTAGTTCTTGCTCCAGTAATGCTTACCAGCACTTATACCCAGTCGCCTCATTGACAGTCTTGTTTGTAATGTGCTATTTAACCTCACTTGTATGTCGCTTTGGACAAAAGCGCCTGTTAAATAGAATAAATATAAATTTAAATAAGTCCTTTAATCCTTTCCTCGAGGCATAAAAACAGTGGAGAGTAAAGTACCAGTCTGTGTAGTGTGTAGGTAGATGGATAACTTAAAAGGTTGTCAGTTTAAGTTCCAGAAGGTGGTCTTGTTCTTTTAATCAGGCAAGAAATCCCTCCTCTTCTAGAAACAGTGAATACTACACATGCCTTGTTTTCCTTAGATAAAAGCCAGTGATTTGCAACAAGTGGAAATAAAATTCCTGCAGAATAAACTAACAGATAAATAGTATTCAGGACAATTGCACATTTTAAAAGCCATAAAGGGCAATTCAATTTGACGCTGTGAATGATTCTATCTACTGTACAAAACCAAATCAACATATTTCACTGATTGAGAGTTTTACCCAATCCTACACAAGCTCAGACTGTTCCTGTAATAAATGCTTGTCTGTATGACATCTTGTCTCCTGGCTGTGTGTCAGTGTTGTCTGAATGCTATCTCTCCATTTTCAACCCCCTACACATATTTTGACTAATGGATTCAGTGATTGTACCACTTCAAGCCTCCCATGCTCACGATGCAACGAATGCAAGCAAAAGGCTTCGTTTGAAGTTAGCGGCACACAATTCAATAAAAGCCTAAAAAGCCCCTTTAATCTGCAAAACTCCTCTAAATAAGTAGTAGATACCTGGCATTCTGGTCTGTCCTCTCTACGACACGCAATCCCACGATTCCTTGTACACTGTGCCTCAGGGGTCAGGTTGTTTCTACCAAAATCTGAGCAGATGAAATGAACGTGTAACATTCTGTAGGAGAGCAGCGAGCACCTTTGCTCACCTCGGCAGTGTGTGTGACAGCCTCAAAATAGTCCTACAGCCAACTCACTCTATAATATAAAGCTACAAATGGCAAAATGACTAACATTTCTTTCTTTCTTTCATTCTTTTTTTTTTTTTTAAGCATCAGATGCTTTTATCCAAAGTGACGTACAATTGACCAAACAAGGTTAGACTGTCCCTGGAGCAACTGTGGGTTAAGGGCCTTGCTCAAAGGCCCAATAGTGACATCACTATGCTGAGCCTAGGATTTGACCCAGCAAACTTCTGATCACAGGAATAGCACCCTAACCCACAGAGTCAAACACCACCCCCAGCTCATGCAACAGTGTGATACAGCTGCAAACAGCTGTGTCTGTTTCACTAAACCTCTTACAAAATGATTCTGACAACAAAATCAAACTCAAGTATCATTAAGATGTTCTTTTTTGGGGGGAGTTAAAGAGTACACAATCCAGCCGTTTTTAAACAGAAACTCAATTCCAAAGTGAAACTGTGATCTGTTGTTCAGATGGCTTTCTTCATTTCTGGAATATAATTTCCTCTGGTTCTGAGAGGTAATAAACTCAGTTGCTGAGCGTGAAATATCTAACCTTTCAACTGAAGTGCAGCCAACTGCATTCTTCGCATGCGTCATTTCACAACTCTATCTCATCCCCCACCAGACGTTTAGAAAGAGCTGTCACTTCTCAGGACATGACATAACGATGCAAAAAGGAGGACAGTTTAAGTTTTTCTTGAGAGAAAATCACCAAATAAGACACCAAAGAACAAATTAAAAAACAGTATGTTTCAAGAACTTACCAAGCTTCTACTAAGCATTAAAAAATGTTTTAACACAGCCTCTCAAACACAACACTCCTAATTTTATCTACAATCAAGATAATTATTTAAAACCACACTGAAAGCCTGAAGATGCTTTGCTGCCATAAAGAAATATTCATCTTTTAGTTTGTTGCAAATTACACTGTGCGTCATTCCATTCCATTGTCACTGAAGATCAGGACTCAAAAGAACAAGCAATTTAAAAGCTATACTATTTCTATGGTCAAATTAACATTGAAGCTGCATAGTATAAATGGAAACATTTTTCTAATCTCCTAATAACATGAATCCCCATGTGTTGCTGGATGAGACACGGGTTTGTTTTACTTTTTTTTTTTTTTTCTTTGTGGAACACAGATCAGAAGTGCTACCCAGCCAGCTGCCACAGTATCACATGTGCTAAGAGCAGGCAGAAACCAAGGGTCACAGCCCAGTGGAACGGATGTCAGACTGAGCCAAATACCTGCTACAGCATCACCCACACTGCAATTCTGCATTAAGGGCAGAAAAAGCTTGCTTTCATTAAAAATTTCTCTTTCAGGTTTATGAACAGCAAGGGTTAGAAAGTACTGGCAACCATACAAAGCCTCCTAGCACTGCTGGATTGGCATAGCTGAGGTCCAACGACTGCGGAGTCAAAGTTCAGTGATACGTTAGGTCCAAAGATAAGGCTGTTAAAAAGGGAGTCGCTGAACACAGGATATCATAAGTGAGTTTGTAATGTGTACAGCTTCTAGAAAAATTTGAGGCAAGATATTATCTTAACAAAAAGAACTGAAAAAAAAGTTACCATAGTTGATTACTGAGCTGCCACAAGGAAAAAAAAAACAGTAACAAAGGTAAATGCAGTAAAAGAATCAGTGATATGAAATACCTGTGACAAAATCAGTTCATAACTGCTTTAGCAGTTAACTTGTAGTAATTCTGAAAGGACGCCATATGACATAAAAAAAAAATGGAGTAGGTGGCTCATCATAGCAACAGACTGGAGAGTGACTCCGAGAATAACCCTAGCATGGAAGTCAATGGAGAAGGTCCATGCTCGAGTGCCACTACCACCACAGAAACAGCTGGGCCGTAATTTAAGAGGTGCGGATTATGGCACTGATTGGCAACACCAACACCAAGCAGTCCTACACAGGAAGGTAGAGGGAGCAGGAAGAGAATTCAAGAAATAACACGTTCATCCTGTTTGTCCTCTCCAGGACTATTAACTGCTGTTGACCTTTCCTGGTTAAACCCAAGACTTGTAGAAAACACATGTATATAGAGGGAAAAAAAAACTGTTGAAGCCTATTGTATTTGCAGTCATCACATCAAAAAGAAATTAGGTTCATGTGAAGTTAGCTGAATGAAGACTGTCATCAATGCAGGATGGCTGCAAGGACAAGGAGCCCTAAATTTCTTGAATCACAAATAAAAACATATTACAGCAATCATTGGTGTACAAACACTAGCTTCACAGTTTCAGTTATAGAAAGTAAAAAAGAACACGCAGATGAAATGACAGTTTATTTGCCATTTGCACAAGTATCATTACAGGTACATTAGAATTCTTTAGTTTTCCCATCTTACTCTCCTTTCAGACATATACAGTTGAGAACAAATCTTGGGGTCAGAATGCTAGTCGAGTCAGTTTTCATTCAGTTACCAGTTCCCACTTTCGCAAGCTCTTTCCTCACAAACAGCTTGGCAGCATGTTTTTCAGATGCTGTCAGTTTTGCAGCGTATAATAAATCTGAAAATTCTTCATCACAGCACCCAACTTCACCTCTAATAGCGGCCTCAAAGCCAAGGTAGCAAAGCAGCAACGAGTTAAAATATTAAGAAGTTCAATTTTTTTTTTTGACATTTGGAAATCGTCTTGGGTTGTATTAAGGTGTGGGGAATCACACATATGCATGCAAACGCTTTAGCTTTGAGATTAAGCATAACCCAAATAAGAGCAAAGCAATATGAAATGCAAACTGCAGAGCAAAGGGAAAGAATTCTGTAACCTTGGAGGTGGGGGCTGGTGCACTGCTCCAGCTGGCTACTGGCCCGCTTACAGTGAAGTGCTCACGCCAGCTTTGTCAAAAGGCGATTGAGGGATGGGGGGGGGGGGGCGGAGGTAGTGCTATGCTGCCAGGAAAACGAGTCACCCAATCTGCAGCACTGAGCGCATTCTGGCCACGCATTATCTCTGAGCGTTTATTTTTATAATGATTAACGCTGGAGCTTCCAAGCATGCCCTTTGCAATTCATATGGAAATAATAATACTACAAATTTATATACAAACCAGTGCTATAAATCAGATCATTAGGATAAAAGATAAAGTTCCAAGAGTCCCCCAGTACAGAAATTTCTCCAAATTGTGCTTTCTTTCCCTAAATAACTACACAGCTACTATGGGGGGGATAATGACATGGCTGAAAAAAGACAGGATTAATTCTGCTGTTTGCAGAAAAAAACATAGAATTATATTTAATGCCGTAGAAGCTGGTAATACATCAGACTTCTGAAGCTGGTTCTGCAGTCAACGCAGAGAAACAAAAATTTAATATACAGTTCAGTGATTAAATTGGTTCATGATAAATGTATGTTTTTTCAGTTTCAAGGTCTATCACGGCCTAGTCTCTAACAAGTTATACAAGGACTTGTGGAGGAACATATCGGTCACACATTAACCTGCTTTAAACTTGCAACATAGCCTTTATACAATGACACCCTTCACCTTTAATGCTAATTCTGACATTATCTTCCCTGCCACATGCTCAGTCCAAAACACTGTATTGTGTTGAATGAATGAGTTGATCGAATAGTGCTAGTGGTAAGACTAACACTACATTAAGCAGAACAGCAGGTAAACTTCAGTCCTCATGCTAAGTTTGGGGCCAGCCAAGTTCTTAATTAGGCTCGATTTAATGAATCGCTTAAAAGCTGGTCTGAAACGCTGGCACCAATAGAGGGGTTATTCCCTGAGGTGCTAATACAATGCACTGTGAGCCAGAAAGGCATGCAGAAACTGGGGAGAAGACAGCCAGCATAGAGTTTAATAAAAATAAAAACTCCATTTAAATGTGGTTCTACTCATCTTTGGAGAAGAAAATATTATTTTGCCGTTTTAAGTTTAAAATACAGAACCTGAAAAACAGGCTACGTAGCAAAATAAAATTTACTGATTCTAGAGGAGCTTTATATTGTCAAAGGAAACCATTATCGCTGCCAAGAAGTCTGTTAGGTCTAATCACCAGTGCACAGAGTGCATCTCACAGTACGGGACAAACATATGACAGTCTGTCTATATTTACAACACAAACACACACACACAGCTGGGCAGTTCTCCTTCCTCAGAAGTGTGAGCCAAAAAAATGCTGCATGTACTTAATGGGCAAAAACAAAACAATTATTAAACATAAATTTAAAAAAAGCACTGCGATTCACAAGATTCATGAGGTTGCAGAACTGGAGGAATTATACAGAACTGGAACTCAGAACAAAACAAATATGGCCGCTCAGCCACGAGTTACACCATCTTCTAAGGTTAATGGATTTCAGTTCAGCGTTTTCAACAAAGGTTCTTTTTTTACATAATGGTAGAATTAAAGTTGTCAGGAATTACCAAAATAACCAGTCAAAGAATTAAAAAAAATAAAAAAATCATTATAGCTCACATTTTCATGCATTCATCATGTAATTACAACAGTTACTGCGGAACAGTATGTAAAGCCATTATGAATATCTATTTTTAGTAATTTAACAGCCTGATTGTCAGTGGACTTCCGGTTGGTGATGGTCTTACAGATAAAAGTCAGGCAGGTGAAAGGCACAGTATCTTTGAATTCAGCTGCATTTCTTAGCCTTTAGATGTGTGTGTTCTTGCTTGTCAAGGCAGCATATTCTCGAACTCAATTTCATCTTAAACAATGGGTGAGAGAAAAAAAGCAGCAAAACTTTTTAATTACTCCCCAAGAACAGGTATTGGTTCTGGTGAACAGAATGTAACTACAGATATATAAAACAAGACTGAATCCAGATGTATAAAATAGCTTTACAGCATTCAGATGTGCTGATGCTAGCAGAAAATTTTGAAACATCACCATGAAGGATTTGTCCAATATTGACTCATTAAATATGGATCTATACTCATTAGCCAGGGGAGTTGAAGGTTAAAAAGTCCACACGACAAGTACCCTTTTAATAATTCTAAATCAGGTAGATAAATCTACATGAGGTGAAATTGGGAAAAAAAAATCATAGCTAAATGGGATCAGAAGGATATTTGAAAAGCCAGAAAGTTGTCAGCATAATACTTTGCATGGGCCTCAAACTCTTATCTAAAGAAATCTTCACCAGACAAGCTGTACACAAACAAACAAGCACATTCACAGCCTCTCTGCCAAAATCCAAAGGAACCACAATGGAAGCCATGTGTGGACAGCAGAAGAACAATCTTCTTGCGTTTCCCCATCTGTTCCCAGTTTCTTTCTATAAACTCTGCCTGACAATTGAGGTATATCTTAAAAAGTGCCTGGCTAAAGCCTGACACCTTGAAAACATCGAGCCATGCATCATGCTGGCCTTCACTCCACATTCTTAATTGTTTTGAAGTAATTTGGATGGTGAGTAACCCTATCTGGCATTTGGCTAGTAAATCACAGACTAATAAAAACAGGATCGTGAAACTTGTAGGACTGGAAGACTCGTCATTTTTAGATCGCTGAACCATGGGAGGCCCCAAGATATGTAAATGCCTTATGTAAAAATCTGATTTAAAAAAAATCCACTCAGGACAGCATTAAATCAACAATCAGCTGAAGGCTGTACTCATATGCAACAAACGTGTTTTTCCTTCACAAAATGACAGAAAACATCAGATCTTATCAATTAGTTATTGAAATGCACAATTTCCAGCATGCAGCATTGACATTTACAATAAGGACTTCTGATGCATAGATTTCCCCCAACAAACCGAAGGTAGGAGTTTCTTATGAAACCTTTCATAAGCCGAAATGCAGCAAAGAAGCAATTACCATTAATTAATATGAGAAAAAGTATTGAGAGTTCTCAGACCCAAAAAAGAACCTATCATGCCAAATAATGCATGACTTAAAATAACACTAACATATAATAAAAGCAGGAATATAATATCCTATATAAAAGTAGAAATTATGTATGTACAGTGTGTTTTCACTTACCAGAATCACTAGTCTACGTCACTTAACGATATGAACACATTCTGAGAATTGTCATTGTGAGAACATCAAAAAGTGTACTTCAACAAACCTAAATGCCATAGCCTACTACACACCTAAGCAATATGATATAGCCTAAATAATGTAAAAAAAATACAGTGTAGTAAATATATATTCCAGTAACATAGCTGTTTATTAACATTTTTAAGTATTATGTACTGAACTATATGCGATAATTTCTTTCGGTTTGAAAGTGCTAATGTAGGTTGTTCGTAAAAACAAAGTGGCGTAAAGTGAATGCGGGGGATAGCTGTATTTTGTTTAGTTAAGCACTGGGACCGTTTTCAAAAAACCATTTCAAGTCCATTTCAAAGGACTACTTGCTATATTTATGTATTTATTTTTTCAGATGCTTGTTTCCTTGTACTCACGGAAGTGGACACTAATAGCAATTAGGGCTGGGCAACAATATGCAATATTTTTATGAAAAATACTGGGATAAACAATATCACAAGTATATGAGCACTCTATCAAATTCCATACTGATACTAGTATTGGCATCTAGCATCACGATCAATGTACCCCTACTTATGACAGTCATCCAGTCATAATTCCTTATCATAATTACATGCAACACACTGAAATAACTGTCATTCAACTTCATAGTAATTGTGCTAAGTTGGCATTACTAACTAGAGATGCACTGATCTGATATTCAGACTGGTATTGGCGCCAATCAAGATCTATTTGCCGGATCAGGTATCGGCCATATGTGACTAATCTATGTCTGATACTTAATTATTTCGTTTTTGGCCGTCTCTAAAAAGCTCCTATTTCTTGTCTATTTGCATAATCAATTGGACTACAGCTCTTTCCTATTTTAGATGCGTGTTTGCAGCATTCAAGCCGAACGCAAACGCTGCCACTCAGTTTTTTTGCCACTCGGTGGGTATGAGCGCAGTGGCTTTCACCTGCAGTGATGTCATGTGCATACCCTTCGCAGCAGGGGAAGTGTAAAAACACCAGATAAGGTGGTGACGGTCTGGACGTATTTTACGCTTTTAACAACAACTAGTAGCACACCGATGAGCAATTTTTGTAAAAACAAAGTTTTGAGAGGTGGGATTAGCATTTAGTGGAAAACCTCACTAAACAAAGTGCATGCAATTGCACGAGACAATGGCAGTAATCTGAAAAAAGCAATGGATAATTTGGGAGTCGCTAGCTTGGGTTGTTTGCGCACTCACTACCGCTTATGATCGACGAGGGGCTGCCACTTGCGTATCCTTGTTTGGAAGATATTCAAATTGAACTGCAAAATACCTGAAAAATGCTTAAAACAAAATGTACAAATGAGGTGGTACGTTATGTATGTTTCTAGTAGCTTAAAGATTTTTGGTGTACATTATTTCATCTGTATGTACTAGTTTAAAAATATTGAAATATATTATATATAAATATAAAAGTAGAAAGAGTTCCTGAATCGGAATCTGGTTCTGTATCAGTAGCAGGATCGGATCGGAACTGAAAAAATGTGGATCGGCCCATCTCTATTACTAACTCTGTCAACTCAAATAAATCAGTAGTGCAATTACCCCTTTGACTCACCTAAAGAGCTCAGCTTTACTGAAGTGTGCTTTAAACCAGTGTTTCCCCACTGGTCTCAGGAATCTGATTAGTCCACCAAGATCCTGGGTGGAGCCATACTATTAAACACCTGAGCAAGATGCTTAAACTCCAAATGTATGACGTTATTATAATAATAATAATGATAACAATAATAAGAATAACAAGATTATTATTATTATTATTATTATTATTATTATTATTAATAATAATAATAATTAGAGATGCACCGATACCGATATTTGGATCGGTATCGGCGCCGATCCAGACCTATTTGACGGATCGGGTATCGGCCATGCGTGACCGACCCACGTCCTATGC
>JAODJU010000048.1:4639233-4663674 GCA_026776725.1 Gnathonemus echidnorhynchus
CTGTATCGGTATCGCGAGTTGTGTATCAGAATCGGATCGGAACTGAAAAAATGTGGATCGCCCATCTCTAATAATAATAATAATAATACTATGAATATGACTATGAAAAAAGATAGGTCACTTTGGATTAAGTCATCTGCTCTGCGGCTAAATTTAACTGTGGCGGGCATGCCACATTCACTGGCATGCAGCTGCAGCCCTTCGAGCCAGACAGGCTCAGGTGTGTCTCATTAGCAACAATGCATTCATCGGTGGCTGAGCTAAAATGTAATAAATTAAACATTAAAAAGACACATTGCGACGAATCAGTAACCCATCCATGGTGTCCCAGGAGAGGCTGCAGGTTCAGTGCGACCCTGTACTGGACATGCAGTTCTAAAATACACAAATATGCGAAATTGCACCAATTCATTTACTAGTTCATTCACTAAGACGTGCAAATTTGAGGTTTGTCCAAAATATCATCTTATTTAAATTTCTCATTTTAAATATGGGAATAAAATCAAACTGCTCTCTAATCATACACGTGGAATCTTATCTACAGGCCAAAGTGATGTCTGACCATCCAGGTCATGGCGCGTTAGCATGTTTAATATAACAGAACAGTTAGTTCTGCCTCCACACGGCAACCAAAACAAAAAGTTCAAATAATTCCTCTGCCCTGTCTACATTTGAAAGCAGCACTGCTACAGAAAGCAGTGCATGCTTCTGTGACAGTGAATATTGTATGACCTATAGCTGCAGGTTTTTCAATAATTCAAGTGACCATTTGAAAAGGAAAGGTAACATTACCTATATCTTGCAAGTAAATATCACCTGCTAACTGTGGCCCGATTAGCAAACCATTAACACCTGCAAGCCGCAAGCATTATGCTTTTCCTTTCAAGATTATTGTTATTATTCTATTGTGTGCTGGGACACTCTCATATGGCACAACTGGTCACCAGTGCAACGAAGCATTCCAGATTTGCAGCATCAGTTCTCTTACTGACTAGTTTAGTTTAATTTGCTTAGTGAAACATGACATTTACGAACATTAAAGTGTATTTAGTTGGGTAAATCCATTATCCTTTTACATGAAGGTTACCTTCAGAAGCCTCTTTGATTCTGGTAGCAGAACCACAAGCAGTAAATTGAGTAATGAAGTTAGACCACAATTCTGTATCTTTACAGGTATAAAACAAGCAACACTGCAAGTCAATATAACAGAGCATACAGATTTTGGCAGCTACTACATGTATATGCAGCAGACAAACTCGACAATTCTGCTAGGCTCCTTTAGTGGATGTTTTCGAGGATCTGAGAGCAATATAGTACTGCTGAATAAGAGCACCCATTCATACAGATGTCAAAGAAATATCTTGAAATATACAATTAGGACACTTCGCCCTACTTCACGACAAACAACATTGCTTTTAAGTTCTCTTGAAAATGGTACGAAAGCCAAAGAGTATTTTGCAACAGTTTTACAAAAAGCATACATTCCCTCTATAATTTACAAGGTTTTTGAATATCAGTGGAAAATTCAATCAGTGAACTGAAACCATTCCGAGATGATTAGCTAAAAGGACCCAATTTCTTCCTGATGTACCCAATGCAACCAGGCTGAGAAGACTTGGGAAACAATTTTAAGCATTAACTCTAAGTGAAAATTACAACTGCCATGTGTGAAACTGACCAAGAAAAACAGGCAGATAGGATATACATGTACAAGCTGCCACCGAACACTTACATCATTTACAAAAAATAAATGTATGTAATCAGCCAAATACTATGCAAAATAATTAGGCTAATTTCCCATTCAAAGCTTATGTTAAAAGATTAGCCTAGACTTGAAATATCTGCAGCTATATTGATATTTCATATTAAATCATTTATTGATTGCATACCCCATGCACTTCAGCACAAGGTTTAGAATAACTACTAAAATTACAAGGGGAAAAGTAACCATTTATAAGTTTCATATATGTGTGTGTGTGTTGGGCAGTATACCGGTTCATACCAAAAACTGTTTTTTATTATTGTTTTAATATTAATTTTTCTTATACCGCAATACCGGTTTAAATAGCCTACACAACGTTCGGAAAATGCCACAGCTCAAAACTGTTTAAGGGGGGACCTTTTTCACTGTTGCACCGCTAAGAATGTACCGCGAAAGATCAGAAACGGAAGATATAGCTGACGCTGGAGATGAAAATAATGAGACACTGAGATTGTTCAAAAATCGATTCTCAGATGCTAATCGATATTAAAAATTAGTATCTGATTAGATACTCATTTTCACCATTATTGATACCACCAGTGTGGTTTTCACCTCATTTAACACACTTCACACACACACTTGCGCAGCCCCTCCCCTCCTCTCAATAACCGCTGAACGCATTCGCGCTGGTTAACACACACATACCGAGTTGGCCAAGTATGGCATATGCTGCAGTTGAAGGCACTTCGCAAGCTGCTTTAGTAAAAGAAAAAAATTCAAAAGTGCCTTTTGGAAGTATTTTGTAGACGAGCGTGGAAAGGCTAAGGATGTCGATAAGCCTCTATGCAAACAGTGCTACAAAGCTGTGCCGATGAAGTCAAGTAGCACGTCAACTTGGCAAAGCATCTTAAAGACCGACATCCTGGTCTTTATGAGAAATTTCGCGAGGTCGCGTTCCAGCAACACTGAACTATGAAACGCTTATCAAAAATGTTAACTTGGCCAGCACATACCTTAACATTAGCCATTTATCTATAAGCAGTTAGCCAACAAACATGTTAGCCGTATGTTATCATTAAGGTAGCGGATAGGTGCACTGGCTAATAATAAAATAATACAGTTAATGTGGGAACAATGCAAAAACGTAAAACAAAAATTTGTCCAGTAAAATCCTGTAAAATGTGGTAAACGCCCAGTCATACTCTAAAAAAAAAAGTACTGTTGTGTACCATAAAACCAATAGAAATAATGGAAACTCTGATGATTCGTTCCACAGCCCAAAAATATTAATATAAAAATGATTAATACAAAATATAAAGTAAAAATACATCAGACAAATTAACCTGCATTTCACCTTTGAAAAGAATCGTGGATGGTGTGAGAGAGACGAGAGAGAGAAGAAGAGAAGGGTTATTTTGCAGGACGACTTTCACTATAACTAACGGAATTACTATCTGTTGGCTCACTGAAATCTTTTTCTTTTTGTGAGACTTTAACAAGGAACCTATCCAATGACAGCCGCTTTTGCCTCCTTTTCGATTTCGCAGAATTCTGGACATTGCATTGTCGTTAAATATCAGATTCATCGCTGGCACTGCTACGGCCTTATTCGGGTGGTGCTTTTCTACTAAATTTTTACTATACGAGTGAGACACGCCAGCAGAGACTAAGCATGGGAAATGACTACCCACAATCCCACAGCGAGAGAGAGAAAAGAACTATTGGCTCAGTTGTGATTACGTGACACTAGGCAGACAAAGCGTATACCTAATACTCGTATTGCAAGACCTCGCTCGTTTATCAAGTTAAAATTTATTAAAAATTTTTTGCTCGTCTTGCAAAACACTTGCAAACCAAGTTACTCGTAATCCGAGTTTTGACTGTGTGTATACATATAATAAGTAAAAATATCAATGACAAATTTGCCAAAGGTCGTTATATCAGCTACACTGTAACAACCCACTACAGCACAGTTTAAACACCCCTGACCACTACATTAGATACAACATAACACAACACTGTTACATGTGCCGATGCACATACTGAACATCCCATGCCGAACTCCTTCCTGTTCCCTTACCTGACGCCGCCCATGTGGAAAGCCGTCGCTGCAGAACCGGCCTCGCTGCCACCTCGGGCCTCGACGATGTCCCGGTTCCAGCCATTGCCAATGGCAGCCAGAGGGGGATACAGGTTAAAGACAGGCTTCTGGTCCGGCTGCTGCAAGCTAACTGTGCTTGGCATGCCAGTGGCAAAGCTGTGGGATGGTGCAGCCGTGGCACCGGTGGCGCTCGCCGAAAGGAGGGAGCCGAATGAACCAAGAACCTCTGACCCGGTCACCTGACAGAAACTCTTGGCGTCGGCCTCCTGCTTGATCACGCCGGGGGTGCTCAGGATAAGGCAGCCATCACTCTCTGTTTTGACGGTGAGCGTGGAAACCCCTGGATCTGGGTGTGGCTCCCCGTTCATGCTTGTGCCGCACGCATGGCTGCTGGTCTTGGCTTCCTTCTGTGCGCCAACATCCCCCAAAAGAGAGTCTTCCACACCGAGGGAGGACAGCAGAGCAACGTCGTCTGCTACGTAGAAGTCATTCAGCTCTGGCAGAGAGCCTGGTAAATCAAAATCCTGCAGGAGGTCCATCGTGTTCTCACCAAAGAGCCCATGGCACACATCAGGGTCCTTTCCCTCCTGAATGAATGAATTCTGCGGCACATCCAACCTGGGCTTATCCAGCGTCAAGTAATCCTCGGTTTTCAGAGAGAAGGAGATGGGATCCATTCCAGTGACAGACGAGTCCATGGGCATAGAAGAACAGGTTAAGTCTGCGCTCATCTTCAGGGGCAGGTAGTTTTGACTCTGGGCTGAAGCAGACATAGTGCCATGTGCTTTATCCTGCAAGGACGCTAGGGCTCCAGTTTCCCCTTGATCCAAATTCAAACTCTCATTCCAGTTATTGCTGTGTTCGAGTCCACCTCTGTCCATTTCCTGTCCCTGATGTACACCAAAGAGAGGAGATTACATAGTATGTGGCATTCATTCAGAATTGTTTTCAAGCAAGAAAAAGATCAAAAGATAGCTCACCTTTAACAAGCTGGTTCCTGGCATAATCAATTTAAAGTCGAGAAATATATTTTAACAATGTAAAATTGTGAAAAATAACTTTCTTCGTTTTTGAGAACTGATATTTAGGGTAGTATCATGTGCGCTAAGAATAAGCTAGAGAGAAAGAAAATATTCTGTATTCAGAAGCTGCCATAGTAGTATGATACTTGCCAGCAGCAGGTTTTAGAGTAAGGGATCAAAATGAACCTTTAATAATACTCTTGGCCTGAAGTTGGCCATTTTCATTATCATTTAAACCAAGACTTTTTACTTCAACAACTTAACTATTCTGCAGACAATGTGTTTAAAATATTTATTTTTTAAATGTTGGTTCTAGTTTTTAAAAGGACATTTCTGTATGCTGATTGTTCCCCAAGCTGCAATACAACAACTAACTTTGTAGACTAAAAATATCAGTTGGAAATGACTTGATATAAATTGCTTAGATTGTTCATTCTTTAATAATCCGGAATAGAACACAACACGTACACAATACCCATGCACCCATAAAGCTGTATTCTGGGTTTACCAAGAACATTTATTTATTAATGAAAGTTATTTCCCAATTCTGATGATACAAGGTCAGTCACAGGCTGCATTTCAAACTCCCTGCCCTTTCTGTGTATTACAATACACATGCAGCCATGAGCTTCTGGACTCAAAACAGCTCTAAAGTTTTACAATGTAATTCTACGTCAGTGGCAGACACAAAACCTTTTCAGCCACTCATATTTTGTCGGTACCGCCTCCTACTCTTTGTGTACTGAAAATTAGGAATTAGAGAGCTCCCCTCATGCAGAAAAACTCCAGAGGCAATTCTGAACACGCCACATAACTTGCGCACTTAACACAAACAGAAAGGAAAGCCCACAAGAGAAACTCTGATCGGTAAGATAAACTATGCAAACCCAATACCAGGATCCATGTTTGTGCATCTGAACCGTCTCTATAAAGCCCTTCGCCTATGCATCAACCGTGATTAATTCATGAAGAATGGATGAATCACAAATAAGACAAGAAATTTTAAAAAAGCAGCAACACTGACACCACTGAGTGTTCCTCTAAAATATCTTTATGACCAATTTAATACTAAATATCTACATACTTATGTCCACATATTAACAACAGCCATAGGCATTACTGTCCTCGTGGTTTTTTAGATGAGTTGATAGCGCGGTGAAGGTGAGAATCTACCTGCATCATTTATAAGCTCGGTGACTACAGCAGACACTTTAAAAACTTTAAACTTTTTTTAATTGTAAAAATACCGTACATTAACACAATCTTCTGCAACCTTACACACCACAGAGCGTCAAGAAGATATACATCAAATTATGAGGGGGGGGGGGTAATCTACTTCACAGAACCCCCGTGTTAATTCCTCACACCTGCACAAAATGAAGGATTAAGTTACATTAGTGATTTTTAACCAGCTCATCCGCCTTCTGGGCAAAAAAGCGAGGTATTAGACGCCGGTGGTGCAACATGTTGGCTGCGAACAGCTACTACAAAACCCGACATGCACGCATGCAACTTCGGCACGTTTGTAATTTTCACATCAGGCGCTTTATTACGCCATTCGGGTCGCAGTTAAAGGAAGGACATGGGGGTCATTAAAATTAACTCCCCAGGAACTGGACACGGCGTGTTTTTTCCGTGAAACGTAGCACAGACTTGCGCTCATTTTTTTTCCAGGACTGATAGACGAAAAAAACAAGCCGACTTGCCAAAGAGATTAAGCCGACCAACTCCTCGCAAACTAGGTTACCCAAATGTCCGCTTTCGTGGCAGGTCGGACGACAAACTTCTTCATTGGCAGTTTTATTTTTCTTATTTAAAAAATCTCTTGGCCTGTGGTGTACCCTTCAACTAGTTATAAAGTCTTATTTCCCCAAATATTAATATTTTAAAAGATGTGGGTGTTTCAAACAAACATGGAAATGCCAGCTGGCACGACGTCAAGAGTAAAGTTCTAAACCAATACTCAGGAAATAGCCTAATATTGTGTATGTGTTTTATTTAAAATGAAATAAAGTGGATGGCGATACGTACCTATTTAAAGAGGAAAAGCTGGGTCATTTCCAGAGTCCGTCCGTGACCGTCACCCGTAACGCAACCCCGGAGTCAGCGGCATACGGTCGGTCTGCATGTCAAACCGACGGGAGAAAAGGAGAAAACTGTCAGTGTCCAGCCCACCAGCGATGTCAGGCGCCGATGTTTATTTCTTAAAAAATAAAACGAAAAGTGCAACTATCACCCGTAATCGCCCTAGTAACACAGGCTAAAGGACGGCGACTGCAGCTGTCATGTACGCAAAACCGTGGCACTAACCACGCCAACTTTGCTGATTAGTCGCCAAAATAAATACGAGAGAAGTCGCCGTGTGCTGACTAAAACCACCTCAACGAATAGCCCGGGTTCCAGTCGAGCAGACCGGGCTTAAAGCGGGGAACCGAGAGTATAGTTAGCCGCGCAGCCTGCTAGCATAGCCGCTTCGGCTGTTTACCGCACGGCACACGCCCCATTACGGCAAACAAAACTTATCGACTTGGAGCAACAAAACACACGGGAGGTCTGTGGCGCAGCGAGCGGCACTTAAGCTGCGTATTAACTAGCTAGTTAGCTCGGTTACACCGATCATCTTCCGCGTTACCGGAGCTGTCGGTAACGGCGAGCCGAAGAGGAGCAGCGGGTTTGGCGCCTCTGCCTGCGCGAGCCTGGCCGTCGGTCGCGCGGGGCAAAGTCGGTCCGCTTCGAAACGAAAGCTGCAGAAGACGCGGCTCCGGTCTCGCGACGAGGAGTTCGATATAAATTAATGCACGTAATAAACGACCATCAGGAGAGACGGAAAAATAAACTTTAACAAACGTGCCGAACCACCGAGATGGGGGGGCGGTGAAATCACCCGGCGGAGATGAATCGGCGGACTGCTGTGGTCGTTATGAAAATTAAGGGGAGAAAAGTTTTTACACTGACTGCGAAGAAGAAAAAGAGAGAGAGTGGGTGAGCGAGAGAGAGAGAGAGCGCGAGGACCTGAGTGACGCACTACAGCCGACAGCGCTGTAAATAAACAGAGCCCCCCGCGTCCCCGCGCCTCTGCACATTTACAGCACGCCGTCTGCCTGCTGCCGTGTTTCTTCAAAGGTTTAAATTTATAATTATGAAAGTAAAAAACAAAAATCACCTTCAAGCGGCGGTGCCCTGCTGGCCAAAGGGTGCTTCGCTAATTCCTGCGCGCTGATATGGGAAGATTAAGTTAGGCATGCAACCATTCAGTGTGCTGATGAAGTCGTTATTATTATTATTATTATTATTATTATTATTATTATTATTATTATTATTATTGTTGTTGTTGTTGTTGATTGCTACTGAGCATATTTTTTCAACCCAAATGCACGAAGGCAAACTCGCTGGCGTTGCATTATTTGTTTCGCGTTGCTAAAAATAGGCTACAGTAATTTTTCTTTGCATATGGTAAACAAGTAAATCGATTACATATTTTGTTTGCCAAGGTTGAAAGATGTTTGTTATTAGTTCACACCGGTCTAGTGAGATTGCTTTGCTCTCCCTTCCTCAGGTCAACTGAAGTCCCAGCTATCCTCCTTTGATAGGAAGATACTTTGTAAAGCTGGTCAATCCTGCCCTTTAAGGGCCTGAAATTGACAAGTTAAAGGCAACTGTTCTATATCCTGTGGGAAGGGACAGCCAGACCACTGGAAGCTATGGAAGTTACTGACTGCTTAAACACCGTTAGCTGTGCCATTAGTAATTTTCCAAAACACACAAATGCAGTGGTTAAGGGTGAAATTCTCAACCAGTATCTCCATGACAGGCCGGTGAGAATTTCTTTATGATTCATAGTTTCACTCTCTCCCTGTCATTTAATCATGTTAAAGATGTAAGTGAGATTTACGCCCAGATTCTCCTGTCAGGTGATGTAAGCGAGGAGCTTTATATTTGATTGAGTAGTTGAATCCCAATTGAACAGGCAAGAATTCAGGGGATTATATTGGGAGTAACCTGAAGACCACAGACTTATGGACTTAAAGCGAAACGAACCACTGTTTGCGAGACACGACCAGAACAGCTGGACCGAATAATCCAATGTATGGAAAACTGAAAGAGGTGGGCCAGTGTTAGAACATAAGAAATTTACAAACGAGAGGAGACTATTTTGGCCCATCAAGCTCATTTGGGCTTAATAGCTTAAAGTCGTTAAAATCTTATCTAGCTCTTATTTAAAAGGATCCACAGTTTTAGCTTGCGCTACATGAGCAGGAAGCTCATGGGAGTTTTATTTACAGAAAAATGTTCTGAGGGCGGAAGGAAAAATGATTGGTTCAGGGAGATAACCAATCAGATTGGAGAGAAAGTGGGCCCTAGCATCTAGAGGAGGCGTGACCAACCAATCAGATATCTTAGCCATGCCTCCTCTAATTGCTCGGACCCACCTTCTCTATGATCTGATTGGCTATCTCTTTGAACCAATCATTGTTCCTGATGCAAGTCTGTCAGCAAGGCCTCTGGATCATGTCAACCCATTGTTGGATAAGGAGTTATGGACCGATCGATAGAAAAACTGGTAAATACCCAAGGAAATTACCTTAGCTATACCATACTATAATGGCTGCATGTTGGAATATGAATTGCATATACAAACACTAAATAACACAGAAAGCAGGGAAGTCGTATGCAGGGATTGTGCCACAGCGGTAATGGGCTAAGGCGGTGGCGTCGCGCGAAGGGACGTCTCAAGGGGAGCGGAGACGAGGAGGACGTTGACTTCCATGCAAACGTGCTCATTAGGCCACGACAGCTCTACCGTGGTCATGTGGGTGTCTACTTAAGAACGAGAGCGACTGGAGAGAAACAGGAGTGTGAGTGCATCCCAGAGGGTTAAAAAAAAAAGAGAAAAGCATTACCAGACAGAACATTCTGCTTTGGGCGACAAGCTTTTCGGACCCTCGATACGGGGTACTACTTCGCTAAATGAAAAACATCATCAATCTGTCCTTTTAGTGAGCCAAATTAAGGTAATACGATTGGATGGCCACTACCTTAACTGATATATTCATGACAGAACGCTTCACTGGGGTCACCTTGCACAGTACACATCACCTGACAGTAATTTCTGATAAATAAATGTAAGCAGTGTTCAATTAAGTTAATTTTTATATAGCACCTTTTACAACAGAGATGCCCTCACTATATGTGAATAGTGTGCTACTTATAAACAAATGTAATTAGAGCCATAATGTTAGCATCTAACTTGGATACCTAATATATGTCATCAAGGATACATTCTCATTTGGGGGGGAAAAAAGACATTCTCGTCCTATGCATTTGTTTCAGCTCATTCCATCCTTTCATAAGCCCTAAAAAGAGTCATTCAGTCTTAATAGTGTCATTTCCTTGTTGCCCGGGGCAACACACGGGCTATGTCGTCAGTTCAGCCCACACTTCTGCTTTTTTTTTTTCCATAGCCGCAGAACAAGCCAACACCTGACGGATCAGCTCGACGAGAAGCTCAACCTTTTTTTGTGTAAAGAAAAAAACGCAATACGTTGCTTTTCGCTCTGGCTTGCTGCATGGAATAGCACAAGGATGCCAACTGGTCATACAGAAAGGCAGAAATGGTCTTTGGGAATATACGCCGTCAAAGGAACTAACAAAGCATAATTTCTAGTGCAGTAAGACACAAGCTGAAGTATTTCTGCCACATTAAATCGTAGGAGTGCCGTGCCCCCAAATTCCAAGGTTTCCGTGTTTTTTTTCTTTTTTTCTTATGGGGGGGGCCGCAATGGCAGTCTCTTAGCCGGCAAATGAGTGGGACCTCTGTTGGCATTTTACACAGTGTTGTGAATGTACGGCATATATTAAAATATGCTCCTTAACAATAATAACACTGTCTGTGGTTAGAGAATATCCGAATTAACACTGTAATATTCAAGTGGAAATACTACAGAGACTGTATATATATGAGAAATTATTTTCAGTTCATTGTCAAATCAGTTGCAGCATATTTTTTACCGCATTACAGAGCAAATTGGTGCTCAGTATTTCAAATGGACTGGTGTGTGTGTGTGTGTGTGTGTGTAATCATGAGAAATCTTACAGTATATAATCATACACATGCATGCGTATATATATATATATATATATATATATGCTATGTACTGTACATATATTGTACGACCTTACAATACACAGACACACATACACGCACATATATATATATATATATATATATATATATTGCATGCATGTGTGTCTTTATGTATTGTAAGATTTCTCATGATAAATCCTGTAAACCCATGTTATGAGCTATAGCTTGAAGATTAGCACCCCATTGATTTTTACACAGTGTTATGTAATTGCTTTCCTTTAATAATCAGGTCTGTCATGACCAAAGGAGGTGACGTCTCTCCTGCCTGCCCTGCTGCTCCGCCGCCGTTCCTCCTGTCATCGCTAGCAGCACCGTCGCCTGCCTGCCCTTCGACTTCACACTCAAATCTAAACGTCGGGACTGCATAAATTAGGATGTAGTTCATTTTGTTAATCGGACTTCCTCTGCCAGCCCCCGGAGCATGGGAGTTTTTCCTTGCCACTGTCGCCTCTGGCTCACTCTGTGGGGGCTTTAACGTCGTGAAAATGCACTATACAAACCAAATTGAATTAAATAATCTTGGGTGAAAAAGACACCTTCTTACTATGGATATTAAAAAATGTGCCAAATTTTTTTCTCGTCTTGGTCGTAGTCTTCGACCAAGTAAAAACAGAGGCTAAATTCAACTTCATTTGGGACACAGACGATAATTTGCATCGACAGTTTGTGTCTGTGATTCTGTGTGTTTAATGCTTAGCACCTGTTTTTAATAAGGTGACCATTACTTCTACATGACATGTTTTAAAGATGTGGCAATCACTGCCCTGCAGAACACAGAACATTGTGTGTTATACTCCTTGATCACACATCTGGTATCAAATAATTTTGTTGTTCCACGGAGACTTCATCCTATTTGCTCTCCCGTGCTGATATTGCGTTATAAGATGCAGTGAATGAGGTGCAGTCTAAGGCCCCTCATCCTCATCCACCTCCTTTTACAGGTTTGAGTGGAATAAAGTAGGAAATGCTGCTATGTCTCCTTACTCATCCAAGGCTTCATGGGTTCACAAGACTATTAAAGCTAACGCGTCAGGTTCAAAGCTTCGGAGGTGACGTCGTCCTCTCAGCCGGACTGGAAATGAGCCGAGTCAGCTCACTCGTGTCCTTTGGCCATGTGCCCCCCCGTCCCCACAGGGGGCATCTACTGTGTGGTCAAGTTGACTGCCGCAGTGCTGTAATATATCACGGCGTCCCCAATGCATCCAGGCTAACAGCTCTCAGGGTACCATCCTGTTTATTAGGACCTTCTCATCATCGCCTAGGTTACGGAATCTTTGGAGGTCCTTCAACATGGCCTCTAGAACTGAGGCTGCCTTTACTGCATACCTGGGCTACAGAAGCTAGCTTTTGGTTGCCCAGCTGACACCCAGGTTAATCCTGCCCACTCAGATGCACAAATGCATTCAGAGCATGAATGGATGAATGTTACATGTATATAGCACTTTTCAAGACACCCATAGTGCTTTACAGAACCAACAGGGAGCCACTTCAACCCCCACCACTGTGTAGCCCCCACCTGGATGATGCGACGGCAGCCATTCTGCACCAGTACGCTCACCACACAGTAGCTAAGGTGGTGAAGGGGCAGGAGAGAATTCACCAGTTAGATACAGGGGATGATTAGGGGGCCAGGTTTGATAGAGTCCCAGTGGGCAAATTTAGCCAGGGCTTCAGGATACCACCCCGACTCTTTTGATGGACGCCCAAGGATCTTTAATGACCTGAGAGAGTCAGGACCACAGGTGGATTACCTGGTCCGAACTGCAGGTCACTGGCTACAGCAGGACACAGATGCAGGATACGGCATAAAAAGTGCATCGAATAGTTCCTGCTGTCCGCTGGTGATACGAATGCAGATATGGGAGGGTTACTCTTGGTTCTAGGGGGGCGGTTGGCTGTACGACAGGAGAACAATTTCGAAATACGGGCTATGGGAGAGAAGCTACAATCCCTGTACAGAAAAAAAACAAACCCAAAGAGATATCTCACTACTGCAGGCGGAATTGTAGAAAAAAATACTTAAGTTGATACTCTCTCACAAAGGGATCTGTAGCTGCCTTTGAATGCAGTGTTTGCGATCTCAGACGCGGCCAGCAGTTTGGGTGTAATTAGACATCAGGGAAAAAAAAGATAGAGACCTAACTGAACTCCAGCCAATCCGAACTGCAATCAACAAGCGGGAGACAATTAACAGCCCTAACCCTCCCCAGCGATGGTGACTCACGGAGAAAGTATTTATGAGTGCGGCTTACTCTGACCGTGCCAGGGTCCAAGTACTAAAAAATACTCCCAGCTGATTGTTTTAATATCTTTGTTTCATTTGCAATGTTTGGAGCTGTGGTAGGCTACCTTGGCAGGATAAAACATGCAAAAATTCATGCTTATTTTTTGCACGCTCGTTGCCTCATTCAGAGATTCCATTGGTACTCTAATGCAGTGGATATTTATGGATTACACTGTACTTGAATAACATTTTGGAGGGAAAAAAACTGTGATTATCAAACTGCCATTTTGAGCGTGCACAAATTATACAGACCGTCCCAAGTTTACTACTGGCACAAACACTTCAATAAATGTATATCATATGTTGATGATTTACTGTTTTGCATAAATGGACTTTTCTGTTTATGTAATTTGTGCTGTATATTTATGCTGTAATCGGTTTCCTGTGTATTTCATGAAGAGGCTTACAAACACAGGGAAATGCATGCATTTGTGTAATGTGGAAAAAAATAACTTGGATTTAAAATAGTACGTCCAGCAAAAACAGTAATATCGATAATCTTGTTACGACGTGAGTTGCATAAATGACAAATAAATAAATTCACCACAATGAATAATCATGACCTGGAAACGACTAATGGAATCTAATTCAGGAAATCTTTAAAGTAAAATTGGCTCTCTTCTGCATCCCTCACTGCTTTTAAAAAGTCCTGGAATGTGAGGGGGAGGGAGGTAGCCTAATTCTGAAGTAGCCTACGGCAGATGAACGCTCCAGGGAGAGACTGAGGATCTTCATCTGCTCGAGACTGACCTGGCCCCAGGTGATGATGCTATCACATTCCTGTCAATCCAAGAAGCTAAGGCGTGACCCAGATTTACACCGATATCCCAAAGGGCAGCAGAACCTGCTTTGCATCGGACGGCTCGCACGTCCCCTCATCACCTTAAGTGACCCCAACCTTGAGTTCGGGTAATGGACGCCGCACTGAGAGCGCCATCTACGGGTCAGGGAAAAATTAGGAAAATCCAAGGAATGTAGTAAGAGGAATGTCCTTCACGGAGGGCGGAGTAAAGAAAGGAGTAGAATTCTGTATTTTCTTTGGAGACATCTGTCGGCTTTAAGGTATGATTGTCCAGTATTTTCACTACAGATGAAACTAGTTTAAGGACATGAACAAAGAATATGCACTTTTGTTTTCCATTTGGTGCTTGTGCCAGTTATGTCCTTCAAGCCACCATGACTAAACTGATATGAAGTGATAAAATTAAAATGACATACAAGCCAGTCTTTTGGAACAGGGTCTCCTTAAGTCCTGAAAGTCACCATTGTATTAGCTGTTTCAGTAGAAAATTGATTTGGAGCCTGATGCTTTCTGTTAATTTACGCCTCACTTGGTAATTTTATGTCCGTGTTGTAATTTAATTCAGGCAAAATGGAGACAAAAACATGCAGAAAAAAAGCGTGACTTCAGCAATAAATCAGTAACACTCCGAGAGGCTGCCGCTGACCTTGAGTTGATGTCGCTCTCAGTTTGGCAGTCATGCTGCAGCCAGTTTTACAGGGTTTCTCATATCACATGATCCACCGCGATGGCTTCAGTCATGTGACAGTGGTTATATATCTATGGTAATACAGTAAAAAGTGAAATAGGCATTTCCATAGAGTATCCATTATTGGATAGATATACTGTATGGAAGCACCTAGGTAGTGATCAGAGCCCACGTGACACCCTGTGAAAACTTTGGTGGAGGTGATGCCCCCTCAGAAAATGGTCACTTATATATGTAGTGCTTCTCAAGCTAGGCCTATATATTTTTACCCTTCCCCCTCACACATTTTGTTTGCATCTGAAAAAAATGTAGACATTTAAAGTTACATAATTCCCCCCCCCCCACCCCTACCTTCCGTAAAATTTTTGTAAGGCGTAAACCAGTTGGGAACCCCCAACTTAATGGGCTGACTGGCACTGCACACATAAAAAGTCTTTAAAAAAAAAATCAACGTCCGGTGTTTGGAAATTTTGTCAAAAATCTGCTTTGTAGCATTTCCTGTAGAATGTGACGTCAGGCAAAGGACTGTTGTTCGGTGGGCTTTTCCACCAGCCGGTCACCATGCACCGTAGCGCGTGGCTCATCTCAGAATGGGTTGGCGCAGCAACAATCCCTCGATCCGTTAGTGCTGTTACTGCTGTTTTTTTCAGCCTGACACTTCAAAGTTCACATTTGTTACACTCATACATATTTAATGTGACTCTTTAGCCTGTTTTTGTGCCCCTGGAAAACTAGTCATTATCTGGCATCTGCATCAACTAGTAATATGGCATCTGCCCCACGTCTGATACTAAGCAAATCTGACCAAATGTATTTTTATATGAATCTTCTACCATGCTTGAGGTTAGGGTCAGACGGATTCCTCCTGCAGCATCAAAAAGGCCATACTCCGTCACACTTAGTTTGTGTGGCTCAGTGGATGGGCCCGTGACCGGAAGGCTATCGGTTTGAATCCCGTGGTCGGCAGAGTGATGTCACTGTCGGGCCCTTGAGCGAGGTTTTCTAAGATTTACCGAGCTGATTAGGGCCAGTGAGATGCTGCATTGTCTATTATTCAGCATGAGACTCAAAACAGCAAAGATACAATAGATCAAGCCATGTGTTTCTGTCAGAATGGCAACATCAATCCATCCATCTTCCAGCTGCCCATCCTGGTCTGGGTCATGGGGAGCATAGTCACAAAGGATGTATATATAAGTGCTCAATAATTCAGAAACTAGTCTCACAGAATTGTGTACTGAAAGAGTGTGTTTTCCTTGGCACTCTCATTAGCTCATGGGAGTTTTATTTACACAAAAATGTTCTGTGGGCAGAACAAAAAAAAAAAAGACTGGTTCAGAGAGATAACCAATCAGATTGTAGAGGAGGCTAGACCAAGACATCTCATTGGTCGGTCCCGACTCTACAATCTGATTGGTTATCTCTATGAACCATTTTTTTTTTTGTTCTGCCCTCAGAATGTTTTTGTGTAAGTAAAACTCCCAAGAGCCTCTCCTTAGTGCAGTTTGGGGTCCTTGGCCCATAGTCAGTCTTTATCCAAGTGCATTTCAGCCTTTGTTATTTATATTCTGCTTATTATTCTCCAGCGATGCTCTGCCAGATGAAGATGTCGCTGCAGGAGATGCAGCGGAGTCACCGCAGATGTCATCGGTGGGGACGAGTTGTTTGCGTGGCTGCCACACAGCTGTCAGAGAAATGATGTATTACTTCAGTGTTCAATGGCCCTTGTTTACCCTCGGTGGCGAACGGAAGACTCCATTAAGCAATTATGCTTCCTTTGGCAAGCTACTTCTCCCCGCATCTCACTGTACGTCTCTGTCTGTGCTGCCTGACAATTACAGTTCTGAGATATTGCAGCACCAGATAGTATTCGACCAAATAATTTATATCACTCCATCTGTTCATCCATCCATTTTCCGTATCTGTTTATCCAGTGTTGGGTTACAGAGAGTCTGGAGTCTATCCCAGGATGCACAGAGCATGAGGTAGACTACCTATCATGTCGACAGGCACGGCACAAACATTCACGTGACCGGTTCATCTAAACCACATACTATTGGATCGTTGGGGGAAAAACATGTAAACATTGGTAGAGCACGTTTGATCACGTTTGAACATGCAAACTCCATACACACGCAGTCCAGGGCAGGAACTGAACCCACAATACTAGATGCTATCCACTGAGACGGTGAGCTACTGACATATTTTCCCAATAAAAGAATTGCCTGTAATGGCTTTGTGGAAAAGAAGACAAAATCAGGTGATGCTTGCATTAATTTATATATTCTAGCGGAAGACCAACTTATTAGCAGGAAGGGATCTCAGTTGTGGGCTCAAGTATGAAAAAAAACAAGCGACGTCTGAACCGTTTCTCTCCCCGGCAGACAGATATAAATACTGGGATGACCTTTCCAGTGTGAGTTTTTTTGCAGCGCGTCGCTATGAATAGTCTACTAGCATGGCACCAAGAGCCTGGCCGCGCATGGCAGAAGTTTGAGCTATTTCAGAAAAACCATAACCAGAAATAGATGTGTGAGAGAGTCAACCAGCCTGGTGAAAATCAAATAAATCTTACTTACTTATAAATCACTTAGAGGCAGATGTGGATTTAAGTAGCCAGACATTTGTTGCACACTCATACTATGCTAAACAGGGGTCTTCTCTAAAAGTTTATTTCACGGTATATTTCTGCGATGGAAACGTCCAGTATTTCGTGTATGGTGTAAATGTGCACTGCTCACTTTCCCAGTTCATAGCCCCAAGGGATTATGGGTAAATGTATTGCATAGTGGTGGAGTTCAATGGAGTGCACGAGTGAGAAAGCTAGCCTGGTTTCTGAGGACAAATGAAGATTACATTAACTGAGAGATAATGAAGTTAAAAGGTAAAAAAAAAACTATGACTAAAAGCTGAACATTAACTATGGACCTAAAACTTAACCATTTTGATGTGTCCTGTAAAAATGTCCCCTTTGGTCAATCACTATGAATCAATGTCATACAATGTCACCAGTATTACAGAGGTGTAAAGGCTTTGGCTTTGAGACAAACATTTCATATTAGTTCAGTTTAGTTTTTTGATTAAAATCTACCATAACTATGGACTGACTTTCCCATTTTGGCATGTCCCGTAAAAAGGTCCCCCTTTGGCCCATCGATGTAAATCAACATCACAAAATGTTGCTGTTTTTCAAAATGTCTCTAAGCTGTAGATTCATAACACAAATATCCAGGACTGCGGAGACAATTAGCAAAACCAAAAGATTTGCGTCCGGCTCAGTTAACTCAAAACGCAAAACACAAACAGGACATGAGTTCAAATTCAAATACAAATTCAAATTTTATTTGTCACATACACAGTCATACACAGTACGATATGCAGTGAAATGCTTAGACGACTGCCCGTGACCTTAAAATAAAAGACTATTAATAGGAAATAAATATGAAAAAGAAAATAGAAAGTAAATTTAAATACAATACAAAATATACAATATAAGAAAAATATGAGAAAAATATAAGAAAAATAAGAAAAACCTAGCTGTTCAATATAGAAAATATAGAATTTATGGAATTTTTGTGTGGGAATGAAGTGAATATAAATAAAAATGTCCAGGGGGTGTGCAAATATGCCTGAAAGTGTTGTTTTTAAAGTGACTTATGTGCATGAAGGAAACAGAATAAAATAGAATAAATAACTAATGTCCACGAATGTGCAGGTGTGCAGTGACCACTAGTAACCATGAATGACCCGAAGGACATTAACACTTAAGGACTGTGGCATCACCACATTTCCATATTTCACAGAACATAAGGATAAAAAACGTGTATTCTTTGTGCCTTGGGTCGCAAGCTAATTTCCACAGTCAGTTATTTATTGACATTTACATATATTAATTGATAGAATGTTGTGTCCAAAGTGACGTACGTACCAGGCAGATAGTACATTGCAAGCACACAGCTGTCAAGGAGTCAACTAGCCACAAGTGCAGCTATGCTAAGCTTCCAACGAATGACTCGTAACCAATTAGCATTGTAACATTAGCAAGAAGCTAATAAGGGAGTTATTGAAAATGACAAGGTCCTTTTAGCACTGTAGCCTCACACTTCAGTGTTGGGAGTTCCATTGCTACCTGCACCTCCATCTGTGTGGAGTCTCTGTGATCTGTTTTCCTCCAGGGCACTTCTGTCTCCTGCTGTACTCCAGCAGTTTGCAGTTCAGTACACTGGCAAGCTCTGAATCTCCCATTGTGAGTGTGTTCCCCGTGATGGACTGGGATCCTATCCAGGGTGTTCCCTGCCTCGTGCCCCAAGCTCACTGTGCCTGTGTACTGGATGAGCGGTTGAAGAAGATGGATGGATGGATGGATGGGTAGTTGGTTGGATAAATGGTTAACGCAGCTTTCAATACGACGTCACACGTCAGCTGTCATGGACCTTCACAGTTCACGTGTGGATAACTGGGATCTGAAGTAATGATTGCTCCCAGACACAGGGGGGAGAATAACTTGTTTTTAAAACCAAGCACATTGTGCAGGAACATTAAAAATTAATTATTATAGTAGCTGACTTTACCTTGCTAGAATAACCAGTTCAGGTAGCCGGTGTGCTATAACTTTTAAGGATTTACGTACTGTATCCTTTTTATGCCCCTGCCAGAGAAATCTTAAATGGAGTCATGCTTTATTCGGCATTTGCACAAATATCAGCACATTGAGAACGTTTGCTTTCACATATCCCATCATGCTCTCCTTCGATACATATGCAAACATAGGAGGTGAGTGCAATGCTTATGGTCTAATCACATTGTCCCGGCACCCCTGGGCCATTTCGGGGGTGGGGGGGGGGGGGTGGTTTAAGGGCCTTGCTGAAGGGTCTAAGGGAGATATGACTGTTCTGCTGAGGATGGGATTCAAACCGGCAACCTTCTGGTCACTGCTAATAATAGTTTGTGTAATAAAACTAAAAAGTAAAAATAAAATCCACTGCAGCACTGCACACACTGTTATCACACAGCACTGCAGAGCTGGAAGAATTTATTCATATCTTTCAATTCCTCTTCCCAGCAGTGCTAAACTTGTATCTGTCAAGGGGGGACACTTCACTATATATTGCACAGAGATGCTACGCTACCTCTTTCCAGCTAACTCTTTAGCTTTGACCACATCCACAATCAAGCTAATTGCTATGCAACCAAATCAGTCTTCTGTCATATTAATAATTTAATAAGCAGCTCATGATTAATATGAGGTTGGAAGGAGGTTGAAGCCGAAACATCAATTGAGGCCAGATATGCAATTGGGCCTTTCAGGCCCCGCTTTATCAGCCAGTCTTCAGCGGTGAGGGACTTATCCTTACATGCCCCGGGTCGACACCATGAGCTGCAGAATGAAACAGTAATCCAGGCGTGGCAGACTGCTATGTGCCAAGTGGCGGAGTGAACCTCTTTAACGTTCCAGAGTTTTGCCTTTTATCGATCAGCATGTAAGTCGTTTTTTTTTTTTAAATATTCTTAGGCTAAGAAATGTTCAACCACAAAGTTACCCATCAGTGTGGGAAGAGGGTGTGTCAGCCGTCAAACATCATTTCGGTTTGCAAAGACCTCAGGATGAGTGTCAATGGAAAGGACTTTGAAGCACAGCAGGTATGACTTGATCTTCAGATCCAGAAGAACAAGAATTGATTCGATGGTTACGTCTCTGACATTCATCGTAGGTGAACAGGAACGACTTGGGGATCTCCATTACTACAAATTCTATATTTAGTTTTCACTGAGACCAAAAGTAAGAGTTTACTATTGCAAAAGAACTCATAACCGGCTCCCTTTCTGGGCACTTGTTTATTTGTCGAAGCAATTTGATGTGGATATCGGGGAATATTAAATGAAGTCGGTTTAATTACAAATTAAGATGCATTGACTACCGTGTTTGCATTAATCTTCCAATTGGCACAGCTGGGTCAGCACGGTATTCAAATCGACAATTTTCCCTCATTTAACGAGCGAACTCGCCGACTACTCGCTACGAGAAGTCGGCCGCGGTCTCCCCAAATACTAACGCGAGCGCCAAATGAGGTTAGACGGCGCATTCAATCCACATCATTAAAACGCGGCCTCTGAGAGGCGATTAATTATTTGGTGGAATTAGGGGGTGCAGGCATTAAAGAACAGCAGAGTGTATGTCAGGATGTAACATTATTAAGAGTTGGATATGAAATGATCAGATCTCAGGCCAGTTTCTAACAGTGCCAGCTGTAATCAGTCGCTTGTTTACCATGTGATGTTTGAAGAGTGAATCATGCATCAGCTCTTAGTCCCCAGGAAGGCAGCAACTACAACAGAAGCCATTAATTGTCCAGGATATGTCACACCTACCAAAACAAAGTGGTCCGTGTCTATTCTCGTTACATCCTCGGAGGTACAAGTACTGCGTGAATTTCTGCAGCTGCTCAAGAGTGACATACATACATGTCAGACTGCGTTAACTGGTTAGGAAAATGGGACTTAGATCGTCGAATTTATGCCTTTTCTTGTCTGTTGTTAAAGCACGCGTTCCACTGGAGAGCATTACATCCGATATATGAAGAGCATTCAGATTTTTTGAATGTTACCGTCAGGATCGGTCCCTGCCCTGCCCTGTCTGTCACTTCCTTGTTTGGCCAGCAGGTGTTGCTGGCCATCCCGTTCGAGTGTTTCAGTCTTTAGTGATCATTAATGACCCTCACCTGTTCCTTGTAATTCCCAAGGCTAGTGTTTGGTTGTCATTGACTTGCACCTGTTCCCTGCCCCCTCATTACTTGTGTGTGTGTGTGTGTGTGTTTGTGTGTATATCGGTCATTGTAGGTGTCAGTGTTTGATAGCTGTTGAGTATGTGACTGGGAAGGTAGTTCTCGCTTGTGTTTCTTCTGAGTCCCCTTGTGTCTAATTCTGGCCCTTGTCAGTTCTAGTCTTTATTAGTCTCAGTTATTTACCTGCCTTCATTTGACCCCTAGTAGCCCCTCTTCTTTTTTGGTTTCTTTTTATAATACAACCCGCTTGTTGTCTTGCTGTCTAAAGCTTCCTAGTGGATTATCATTCCTTCATGTCCTGACATGACAGTTACCACGAGGTCTTCCAATGATGCTTTCTAACTAAAGGAAGCAAATTTATCCATGCCTACAATATATAGTATGAGACATATAAAGGCTCTCCATCCATGCCTACAGTACATATGGCTTTTTCAGCTCTTTCAGCCTCTATTGTTCGTCAGTATAGAGCGCTCTATACAGAGATGATATTAATCTCACAGCACAACTGCAATGCATAGATTTTGAAGGAGATATTGTAGGAGGTAGGTTGAGTCAAGGTTGGCAAGAAAAACGTTGTCTTCCCTGGGCTTGTTGGCAGACAAGCTCTCACAAAGTGAGCACCACCACCTGCGCGGAGCTGAGGAGATATGAAGAAAATCGGAAAATCACAATAAATACCGAAATTCTTAAACTCAGGCAAGGCCATCTAAAAAAAAAAACCAATAACTCCACAATTCAGTTATGCAGAGGTGGAAAAGGGCACTGTTGACATTAAAATCATAACAGTATGTCTGACTAATCTGACTGCCCACCTTCTCGAATGTAATTGGAACACAAGGCATTCAGCATTGTAGCCATTTGTAGTCGTCGGGTCGGGCACATGATGCTGTATCACCACCTACATCCTCCTGAAAGCTGGGTATGAACCCCCATCTCTCCTCATCCTCTCTGCACCCCACGGGCTCCTAACTCCGACGTGGCATTTCGGCTAAACGGCGAGCCTCCATTTTACCCTCCGTAATTTCCATTGAAGGGTTGGTGAGAAGCACAGGGGCTATTTCTCTACGCTACCAGTCATCTCATTCTCACCGACGTGCTGCGTCTTCACCCACGTGAGCCGGAATCGAGGCGCAGAAACTGCTGGCTGTTTGTCAGACTTGTGAGGGATCCGGCACAAAACACATCGTCGACCTAGATATCCACAACAAAAAAAAAAAAAAATCATACAACAACAAAAACCGTGCAATTATAGGAAAAAAGTATATATAAAAAAAAAACTAACAAAAAACATATTTAAAAAGTACAAATAAAGTAATATATAAAAACCATACAGGGTGCTTCTTAAATTAGTGAGGGGTCATGATCCCAGCATCCATAACACAGCCATGGATCCACTCAGTTCATGAACTCAGAACTCATTTCCCGCTTGCCTGCAGACTCATTCGACTGCTTGCGCTTCATGAAGTTTTGTCCTGATGGTTGCGGTTTTGAAGCTCTAACTTTGTGCTTATTCCCTATGTGCTTCTTCATTTCGTATTGCATTCCTGCTGTACAGGTTTCCCGGATGTAGTGAAATCTTCCTGACGGGGGTGTTCTGGCACATCGTGACTGGATAAGGAGAGGAGAAGGCTGATGAAAGGATTATACTGATTTGAAATACAATCTCTAGCACTGTTTTTTAATGTATCATGTTTTTACTGTATGATGCATGGAGCAGTGCAGTGGTTGGCACCTCTGGGATGAGGGTTCAAGTCTCTGTTCTGGTTCCATGTGTGTGAAGCCTCATCATGAGGCTCCCTCCAGGTACTTCGCTCCCCCCCCCCCACAGTTCAAAAACATACTGACATTAACTGGAGTTACCAAATTGCTCATAGGTGTGTATGTGTGAGTGTGCCCTGTGATGGGTTGGTGCCCCATCCTGGGTTGTTCCCTGCTGTGCCCATAGGCTCCGGACCCCCAATGACCCTGAATAGGAAATAGGACAAGCGGGTATAGAAAGTGGATGGATAGAGTTAACTACAACCAGGGCCGTTGGTTCTTCTTTATTTAGTCATCGCCCATCAAAAGCAAAAGGATACTAAATGAATCTAGTGAATCTGATACTAAGTGAGTCTCGATCAACAGTTAAATATGTATTTAAGTCACGTAATCATGACCAAATGCAACATCAATCACTGCATTTCACTAGGATGTTCAACACAGTTTCTTCATTTTTAGCTCTTTAATGACTTTTTTTTAATTCACAGCTTCCCAGCACTAACCGTATGCTGTGAAAGAAATGACCTTCAGGTCTAGCTGTAGAAATGGCTGCATTCAATGGTTTAAACAAGTTTTAATTAATTGTGCTCTAAATGCATAACACAACAAGCGATTTTAATGCTAATCAGTATGTTATAAATACACGCATGCTTTGTACCAGAGTAAGAAAGAGGATCACATACTTTTCTGGTTTCACAGAACCGTACAGGCATCTACACATCCTATCACGCTATCACAAGGCGGTAATATTTAATACTTTGTACCTTCCTGATTGTGTAACAGATCACTTTTCAAACAACCTGAATGTCTGTGAGGCAAGTTTTAAGTGCCAGTGTAGCTCAGTGGATTAGTGACTGTGATCGGAAGTTTGCCAGGTCGAACCCTGGCATTGGCAGAATGGTCGCGTGTCCAATGGGCCCAGGAGCCTGGCCCTTAGTTCCAGGGGCCCCGGATACATGACCTGACCCCCAGCCTGGCCCTTAGTTCCAGGGGCCCCGGATACATGACCTGACCCTCAGCCTGGCCCTTAGTTCCAGGGGCCCCGGATACATGACCTGACCCCCAGCCTGGCCCTTAGTTCCAGGGGCCCCGGATACATGACCTGACCCCCAGCCTGGCCCTTAGTTCCAGGGGCCCCGGATACATGACCTGACCCC
>JAODJU010000048.1:4680857-4694401 GCA_026776725.1 Gnathonemus echidnorhynchus
CATAAACCCAAATGTCCCTGTAATGCTGGTGCGTATTCAGGTCAAAAGTCCTTGTAAACCACAAAAACCAACACACATACGCATGCACACACACACACATACACACACACACATGCACACACATTTTAAATCATGTCTTTGGAGGGACTCTCCATTCATTTCTATGGGTAAACTCTAATCCCAGCAATGACAACCATAACCCCTACCCACCACTAACCTTAACCATAAGTAACCAAGCAAAATACAAGACTTTGGGCATTTTTGGATTTTTAGTTTTTTGATTATTTTTTTAATCGCAGATCTTAATAAAACAAAATGATGCCCACCATATTGAAATAACAGGTTTGTATCACATTGTGATATATATACATATTATACTTACACACATATATATATATATATATATATATATATATATATATATAATTTTCAAAATATATGGTATATATGCTGAATATACATTCTATATATACAAAAAATGCAAAGCAACAAAATGGTAATACCATCAGATATACCACAATAGCTTTTAGCTTGTATTTTTGGTCTCTGTTTCAGCTTTAGATTCAGCAAACGCACTGGGTCAGGACCCTCATTCAGCGCATAATCAAAGCCTCCGGATAATGGGCCAGCGGCCGCTTCCAGAAAGCCGTTGATAGGAGGATAAGCACTGTGAGGTCTTTACCAGTCTGCCTGTGTCACTTAGTTCATATCCAGGACTGTCTGCCAAGCCCTTAATGTGCATTGGGCTCTATGTTAAAACAGCCCCCGTGTGTGTCCCAGGAGAGAAGGAGACCTACTTTAGCAGGCAAAATGTATCTCTGTCCAAAAGCTGTAGAGCAGCTTTAAACCAGTAATAAGAAGAACATAACTCAATGCAGCTGTTCAGTTTCCACACAGCTGCTGTTAACATTTCTTTTTTAACTGCTAGTCTACTGGAATCATTATGACCAAATATACCATAGTATATGCTCCTTTTTCGTGTTTTTCTGCAGTGCAGTGGGTGCATTACAAATAAATAAATCCCTGATTATCAAAGTTACCTCAGACAAAATGAGCATAGAGCACATGAGGCTTGTCCAGGAGATACGTAGCACTGGATTTTGAAGCTTGTGGAATAATTTAATTCAGTCATCGGACAAAAGGTTGAATGGAACATGTGATGCAGTCATTTAACTGAATGAATATGGATACTATACTGTAGTCAGATTTTACCCAAATAAGCCTCAGATGGTTTCTCAGTCCAACTATATTCTAAATCCCCGAAAAACTGTGAAAACATTGTCATTGACAAAGCAACAAAATCTGAAAGGAGACAGAGACATATTCATCGGGTGTGACAATGGCTAAACAAGTACGAACAAATACCTGATTTACCAAATTTCTTCCAATACACGCTCCCCGATAATCATCAGATTTTAAAACTATCTGTCTGGCTTCAGCGGAGGCTGAGATCAGCCCGGGCGGTGTGTATTGGGACAAAATCAAGCTCACTACCCCTGCTGATAAAAGATTAAAACCCAATCCCAACTCTGAGGTTCTGGGGATCCCTTTCAACTATTCCCCTACGTCTCTAGGGCTATGGCTTTGTGCGAAGGGTAATTATTTCTAAAGCGGGGTCCTGACAAACCTTGGTGAAGCATGGCAGTGTATACAGTTTAACTAAAACAAAAGATCTCAGAGGAGAAGACCGGCCCAGAGTATTTTCACATCCATCTCAAACGGAGGCCTTTGGTGTGCTTTTCTGGAACACTGCTTTGTAGACGTGTTGATGAAAACCGGCTGAGATGTGGCTATCCTGAACGAGGGAAGAAAGGAGGAACGAGGGGTGGAAAAGCACGTCATCGTGAACGCAATGCAGAGATCCGTAACGCCATTTCCTAAAGCAAGCATGCATGCAATTAGTTCAAGTCCATTTTTTTCCCCCTGCAATAAATCCTGCCATAATGAAAAGTTAACTGACTGGCTGTATTGCTTTAAAAGGAAGTGTATGGGGGGGAAAAAAAATCATCATGCATGTATTTATGATTACAGCAGTGGCCTACTTACAAATGTCTGCACATGGGCTTTCAGAGTCTCTGAAGATGAACGCGGGAGAATGACTTAAGCTTCGGAGAATCCTGACTTTTTCATTATCTTTGAATCAGACTCGAGGGGCTGAAATGAGCATCGCAGCGTTGAACTGACACGGCGGACGGCTTCTCTTCAGATGACAAACGGCTTGCGATTAAGTAGCAGACAAGTACGCATTGCCGTTGGAGACTGACAATAAGTGCTTCTGAATGAGACATATAACTGGTTATTGGCCCTACTTTCTGCCGTGATCAGCTATAAGGCACTGAAACACCGTCGCGCCAGCAATCCTACACTGTACGGCCAAAGTTTGTGGACTCTACAGCCTTTGCTTGCCACTGGGGCTGTATCCTTGTGATTGTACCTTTTATGGTACAGAAATGGACTCTGAGAAACATCACAACGGTACAAACAGCATTAATGTACCATCAATGGTACAGAAATGTAAAATGTACAATTACCTACAGCTATGGGTACAATTTGCAGACTGGGGTACAGCCCCAGTGACAAGCAAAGGTACAAATTTTTACCCTTTTTCTGAGTGTAGCTTGTCTAACATTTCAATCCCAAAACAATGGGGTTTAACATGAAAGTAGGTCCACCCTTAGTTGCTGTAATAGCCTCTGATCTTCTGGGAAGACTTTCCATTAGATGTTGGACATCGCTGGTGGGATCTGCTGCCATTCAGGTTGGGTATCGATGTCGGGTGATCAGGTCCCTCTCTGTGAGCTTGTGTGGCCCCAACTTTGCAGGTGAACTTGCTCTCAGATGTTTACACTTCATAGTCACGTCACTTCAGGTTGACCAGGGCAGCTCCATCAGGGGAGAAATTTGGCAAACTGATTTGTTAGAAAGATGGCATTCGATGAATGTTTTCTAGCAGAGATAAACTCTGACCATTTTACTAGCCAAGCACTTTTTATTAAAGGCAAGTGAGTGTATCATCTTTCATATACATAAGCCTATTAAATATGTAAATATGTGATTGCTATACATCAGTTTTTCCCACAATAGGATATTCGACACATTGGACACATTATATATTTTGAATTTTCTTAGTTCTAAAGATTCATTTCGTTAGATGAAAAGAACAAAGTCCTATTCTCTTCCACGTTTTTTCGGTATGTCATCTTTACAATGCAGCTGTAATATAGCGCAGGAAGCCGCCCTATAACAAACTGAAGACTACACCCATCTCAGCTTACACCTCCAGATTTGGGGGTGAAATCCCTTTCCCCTTTCCAGGGTGCATCCCTTGCCCGGTTGACTGTGACAGACTCCAGGTCACTCTCGTGGCCCTGTACTGAGAACACGGACGGATGATGTACGGATGGATATCACCTCTTCAGGATTTTGACTGTTAGCTATATAATTTATCGTATTTGTTCCCCAGACGACAATGTTCATATTATATTAAAATAGACGAAGAGAAGCACGTCAACCAAAAATACATGGGGTCGCAAAATTATCGTTATAGAACCAAGGAGAAGACAAATAAATCGTTAAATAAAATCAGTTCTTCGCCTAGCTAAAAAGAATAAAGCAACGTAACCATTCAGTGGGTTGCAAACCTAAAAACAGCTGGCAGCTTGACAGGCTTCACATCATTGACAAAAGCAGATATTTCGAAATAGCCAGTCTCTGTCCGTGGTCCTGAAACCAGGACGCGCCTGACTGTCGGTGAGAGGAGTCAGTGTCAGTCATTTGGTGTATGATACTGACAAACATGGTCGGAATTTGAAATATGTCGAATTAGTGATCGGTAGGGACTTAACAATGCTCTTTCAACATCTATTCTAGTTAAATATTGTCATGGTGGAAAAAAAGTTCAAATGATGAACTGCGATGGACGAAGAGAGCGTAGGAAATTGCAGATGGTGTTTTCCTTTAAGATGATGTAAGACTTTATTCCCCGTGATGGTTTATCCCTGCACCGCTGAAACAACATCAGCAGAGACGATTTTACTGTGCTGCCAGCGCTGGTCGCAAGACATCGGAAGGATCCCCTGCAGGCGCCGGCCAAACCCACTCACAGCATTGCCTTTATAAAGCCGTTTAATCGCCGCGCTGGAAATAAAGGCTGATCGTGGAGAGACGAAGCAAACCAACTCCAGCAGGGACAGATGAAGTGTCCGGCATCGGTCCAGAGACCCGAGTTGGTGTTTTATCTCTCAAGTTATCTCGGACGGGTCATCGTGTATTTTTCTTTAACCGGAGAAGTTGACATGAACTACTGGTGACAAAGCCGCTCGGCTATACTCCACGGATTACTTAAGTTGCTGTGAACTTTTGCAGGAATAATGTAATATCCAGTGCTTTTTTTCAAGACTGGGGTGAGATTTGTTTTCCAAGTGGCCAACAGTGTTGACCGTGTTTAATAAATCCTGGGCGTGATAATGCACGAATTACCGTGTCATGCTATTTAGGGTAATATTCCAGAGAAGAAATTGGCCAAGCATCCCTCCCTGCTACCATCGACGGGCAGAAGAGGCAGGGCGACCGGTTCAAAGGCTTTATACGCTTCTGCATATTTTGAAGTAACCTAGATTTTTGTATTAACTGTTCTTTATATTGACCAAATGGGGCTTATCAGTCTATATATTTAACTCTTAATATAGCTGATTGGTAAGAGAAAATATAACCATTTTGTACAACAGTATAGCTTTAAAATATAGCCTATATAATCTGATTGAATATAATTCTGACTTTCGGATTAGATGTTTAAATTCTGGTATGATATTCGGTGATTTTTTTTTTTTGTTTGTTATGAAAATCGCCCAGTGATTAAATACCCTCATTTACTTTTTGGCCGCACAGCCAGCATTCTTCGCGACTTTAGCTTTGCAGGCATTCGCATGCATGACTGAAATAATGGCCCTGAGCGGTAACAGCAGATCCCAGCCGCAAAACAAAGATCAGGGGTCTGCCCCCACTTCTTTCCCCGACGTCGTGGAGCTAAACGTCGGAGGACAGGTCTACTACACCCGCCACGCCACCCTAATTAGCGCGCCCAATTCGCTGCTTGGTAAGATATTCTCTCCCAAAAAAGACAATTTAAAGGATCTAGCCAGAGATCCCAAAGGACGCTACTTTATCGACAGAGATGGATTTCTGTTTCGGTACGTATTGGATTATCTAAGAGATAAGCAGATCGTCCTTCCCGACCACTTTCCAGAGAGAGGAAGACTAAAGCGCGAAGCAGAATATTATCAGCTTCCGGAGCTGGTTAAAATCCTCACCCCAGAGTACTTCAAGCAAAGTCCGGATGACTATTTCCACAGCGACATCGATGACATTTCCCAAGGCAGCGACCAAAAAATGTGTCCGCCGTCTTTAGGCGTGAGCGACCGCAGGTATGGGTTCATCACGGTGGGGTACCGGGGCTCCTGCACCCTGAACCGGGAGAGCCAGCGGGACGCGAAATTCAGAAGAGTGCCCAGGATTCTGATCTCCGGCAGAATCGCTTTAGCCAAAGAAGTCTTCGGGGAAACCTTGAATGAAAGCCGAGATCCGGACAGGACCCCGGACAGATATACGTCCAGGTTTTACCTTAAGTTCAAACACCTAGAGAGAGCATTTGACATGCTGTCCGAGTGCGGATTCCAGATGGTCGCCTGTAACTCCTCGGTTACTGCATCGTTTGTCAATCAATACACAGAGGACAAGATCTGGTCCAGTTACACAGAATATGTCTTCTATCGTAAGTAAAGAGCTCGGGATTTTTTTTTTGCTCCTTACCTATGCAAAATTCCATGCTCATTTGAATTTCCTTAGCAAAGAAGATTTATGTGTTTAAAAGGCAGTTGTTTTAAATTAAAAAATCATATAATTTAAAAGCCATCTGAATGCATGTAGGTTAATAAACGACTTTTTTTGGAATCACCACTAGAAGGCACAATTGATTTGTGTGTCTCAAATTATGTACACGTTCTGAATCCTTCATGTAAAGATTACATGACATATTTTGTAACATTTGCAGCTTGTTTCTCGGGTACAAACAAACCAGCTACTGAATGATCATTTAGTTTTGATCGTCATTTGTTTTATTATTCTATCGCACAAATCTTCATAACGCGGTGTTGGGACGCTCCACTCACTTCCTGATTAGGGAAGGTAAAAGAGGCTTTGATTCCTCGTGCGCCTTCGTCTTTGTACCGGGGGGGCGGCACCAGCTTCATGTTTATTCAGTCTGTTCCCACTGACTCCCTGCCGACTCCGTTACGAATAACACAAACCTCAGAGGACTGTCAAAGTTAGCTGTATCTCCAAGATGTCCTCCCACAACGTGCGGCATTTGGATGATGACTTCTGCAGTTATTCTAAAAATACCCCGCTGCATATTGCATCAAAACACCTCACATTTCCCCCTTTCCTCTAGAGGAAATCTTTTATAGATAGCATACACAACACATACTTCATCTACGCAAAAAAAAAAAAAAACAGGAATATGGGAGTTTAATTCGACGACTCAAAGTGTATACAAAATATGCTCCTGTATCTAAGTAAAGGTGATCAAGAGTAGGCCTAGTTAATCTAGATTTATACACACCTTTTAGTTTTGGTCAAGTCTTTAAAGTCCAAACACAGGTTGAGTTAATGTGCCATTAAGCACAGCCAATATCTAAAACATAATATTATATTACAGCATAGAAGGATTTGATTACCAGAAGGTCTATCTGTTTTTATCGGCAACTTCCGTCTATTTATTTAGGTAACATACCTGGAAACACAAGTAAATAAAACCTCGATTAAACAGGCCAGTGACTTCAGATGAAGATGTGGCGATATGTCATGTTGATATGTGGTATATACCTGCCTGTATGTTTCGCTTGTGCAGAGTTTGACAGCGTCTGACTAAGATTCTCTTCTGAATGTAGTTGATTACATTGATTTCTCTGTTGATGGACCAGAGCAGTTCGCAGGAGACAAATATAATATATAATCGCCTCAAGATATTTCTCGTCTATCTATAGAAGCTAGGCGCCGTGCAATGTAATAACAGTAAAAGTTTTGCTGTGCTGTTTCTCTTCGTACCGCAGACACACTGTGTTCTACTCTTGTGCTGTCATGTCCCGGCCTGTGTCACCCTAATTGCCTTGGGCAGGTTATGTTTAAGATCCGTTACGAATTTCTGGAAAAGCGGCGTAGCTGCTCCTCGCCTCCCTCACGGCAGCATCCCCGGGGGTACAAAGGCTACGGCGCCGAGCACAGGAATCCGTAAAGCGTTTGCTGCATGGACGGAATGAATGATGACAGGTGATCTCCGAGGCGAGATTTCACGCACATGCGCACTGAATCACGGCGGGGAGGTTTTAAGCGATTCATAATAAAATGAAGATGGATGAAGCTCTTTATTCAACTTCTAGTTTCTATCCTAGCCAACGTTCAACTTATAACTATAAAGCAGTAAGGTTTAGCTTGGAAGCTGATGTCTGAAAGCCCTTCAGCAGATTTATAATCCAGTAGAGTCATTTCAGTAGATCGCCTATTACCGGATTTTAAAATGCTAAATGTGACGCGGGGCACACGTGGGTCGGCGGATAAGATCGTCCTCCTCTCGTGGTCTGGATCCTCTCCGGTTCCCCGCTGTCCACGCCCTCCTCCCGTGAATTTGGTCCGACCCTCCTTCCCATTGCCTTCGCCCACAAGACGAAATAGCACCAGCTGGGCTAACGGCTATGCCAGTGTGGAGGAAGTAAAACGCAGCTTCTCGCTGGCACCAGAGAACATCACAATTAAACAGGACATCCAGCAGCTCCCCGTACTATTGTCTTTGGGCTCCGACTGTATATTACCAGTGAATTTGAGGAGTACTTTTAAAATCACATTTAAACCCACGAAATGGAGATAATATCTTGTAAAACGTGCATGAAATCCATAAATGCTGTAAGACGAGAAAGTGAACGATTACAGTTAAACTGTTTTGGTTGAAGTTTACCTGGATGTGAGTGACAGCTGAGCGAATGCGTCCTAAATGATCTAGAACATTCTGATGAGGCACGTAGCACTGCATATAGACAGATGTATTCATATTACAGTGGACAGAACTATTTTGCCTGCTGAAAAATCTGACCCATCCTATCAGATTTAATAATTGGTGATGGGGCGGATGGAACCTTGGTGTTTTATTTGGAAAATGCTCAGATGATTTCCTCGAACAGTGAAACATTATACATCCCTTTACAAAGCATAATTGTATTCTTTCAGGATAAAGGCATTTTAATGGCCTACGGCTAGTCATCTGACTGCGGCTTCGTCTGCTTCTTGATGGTGCTTTTCCAGAACGTTCGCGGCGGACAAATGTGTCTATCGCTGCGCTAATGTACCTGCTCTCTTAACCATATCCCAGTTCATCAGGAGAGTATTGCCAAGAAGAACTTTCATCAAAACGGCACCAGTTTTAATATTATTAATACATCAAACGAACCGCGTTTAGATTGACATGGTTCTGTGCGCGTTTGTAAGATCAGGTGTGACAATACAAATCACATTAATCTAATTAAAGAAGTGTGACGCGCTCAGATTGCGTGTCGCCGTGTCGCAGGCTAAACGCGCATGCATCACCCTTACCCACTAGCCCAGTGAAGGGTTGTGGTAAGCTTGGAGTCCGGCCCTGGAGGAATGGGACACGAGGTCAGGAACTTCCGGGATACGGTGACCAGATAATCCATGTCAGGGAGGACACTCTGAGCTAGGACAGGAATTGTAAACTACCATTTCAATTAAACGGACCAGGATTTCACTTGAGCACTGAGTTCTTGCTGCGTGCTGATTGGTCAGTCTCCTATAATCGTGCATGTGTCACTAATGTTTATGTGAAACAACTGGATGAGTCTTTCAGTTAAGGAAACGAACCAGTCAAAGCACAAGAAAAGCTCAACTATTTAACACAGGAGCCTTTCAGTTTGAAAGTAGTTTGTAAAACCTGAAGTAGCTCAAAGTGTCCTACCTGACATGGATTATCTGATCACCCTATTCCGGGATATAAAGTCAGTCTATCACAGGGGGCACACTCACACGCTAAAGACAAATTATATGAATGCCAAATTCAATTAGCCACATGCAAACTACAGACAGAGTCTGGGGGTGTCAGTCACATCCAAAAAGCTAGCAGACTTAAATAGAAGATATAGCATGGATTGTACTTTGATTGCAGTTTTTCCTGCATCAAAATACAGCTCTGGAATTAATTAAGAGACCACAGCACAATTTAATGTTTCCCCCATTTCTCTATTAAATGGTGTGTGTCTGTGAATAATACATACATATATGTTATTATTTTTTTCTTATTGATGAAGGGCTTCTTCCTTGCTTTATGGGACTTCAGTCCTGCTTCGAGGAGCCTGATATGAACTGTCCTAGCAGTGCACTTCACACCTGCACTTAATGTTTCCCATTCCTTTTGAAGGTCACTTGATGTCATCCTCCGATTCATGAGAAACTGTCGGATACTTCGACGGTCATCTCTGGCATTAGAAAGTCGCTTCCTCCCTTTTACCTGGCTGGTTTCTGGTCGTTCCCAGTGTCTCCTGCTTCACCTTGTTCTTGTGTCCTGCTGTTTTAGAAATTTTGAGCCTGGAAACAGCCTGCCTCGCAGTGTAGCCTTCTGCCAGCAGAACCAGGATCAAACCAGGATTAAAAAAAATGCAGATTTGTTTAATATATATGGGCTCTTAATTTTTTCTAGAGCTGTAGAACAGCATGGATGTAAAATGCTGAAAAACATTTTGGCAGGGTGGCCCATATTTAACACAGAAATGTCACATAAATATGAGCCTTCTGCTTAATGCTAAGCATCTAGCACGCTTGGCTGGAAACGTGCAATACAAGCGTTTGCTCCTCTATTTTGGCCGGTGCAGCGAGTTCAAGGCATCTAGGCCTGTCATCAGATTGTCGTGATTTTGGCAGGTGGCTGTAAATGGGTGAAAATTCTCAAATGAGCCCCCTTTTTGTCGCTCCTCGCCCCAGAGCGACCGGCTGCGACCGGTCGGCACCGGTCTGTAACAACCTGTCCCGTTGTGCGTGTGAATTACATGCAACGGCCGGTCTTCGCCGCCTATTTCCAGAGAATGCTGGGAAGGCGAATGTTACGAGCGTAGAAGGGAGCACTGTAGGCAGAACCTCAACATCTGTCCGCCCCCCCCAGGTCGCATTCAAACCCGCCACCAATCAGAACCCTCCGGCACTTCTGCCGCTTAATCTTCCAGCTTCACACTCCTGCGGTTTGAAGCTGAGGAGTATGGTGACAGCGGAGCCAAGCAATCAGCTGCTAACACAAAAAGATGGAGGACTTAAGCATGCGTCGCGTGGGATCTCAAACACACAACCTGCTGGCGCAGCACGAATAACGGGCGAGGCCTACATTTTCGTTTTGGTCATTTAGTGCAATTTAGTTCAACATTCCTTTGAGGAGCGCAGGGAATTTCTTTGTTACTTTGAGAGGAATGTTGAAGAAATGGCCTTTCGGTAGTTGATGCAACAACACTGATGAGGCAGTAGAGCATTTACCACAGATTTTTGCAATATTAATAGTAATTTTTGAGACTGAAGGACTTACGTTGGCATGTAACCGATGGTACACATTATCAGCTAGGTAGGTGATGACAGAACGCATCGGGGATTGTTCAGAGGAAATTAGCTATGTAAATTCCCACATTATACTGAAAATGTTAAATTAGCAGAACAAATTGGCAAATTAATTAAATGCTCCAGATTGTTTCCACATCCCCCCACCCCCTACAATTTGCATTCACCTTTTTTTTTCCAGAACAATGTAACACGGCAGAACTGAGTGTTTAAGTAAATCAGCGTGAGAGTTTCCCTGCGAGTTGACTGCGAAGGATCAAGGAGGGGCTGGTGTTCGGTGATGCGTTTGTCATGTTAATACACCCTGAAGGACACTAGCTCTTCCTGCTGCCATTCAGGAGATCAATAAAATTCAAGCCTGCAAGCAGAACTGGTCAGGCGGAAGACGATTCTACTCCTCCTTCCTAAGACACTACAGAAGTACTGTACCACTGCAGCCTGTGGTATTTTAAGTCTATTTATACCTTGTGCAATGAATACTGAATTATGATCGCTATTCTTAGCCCAGCCATAGCAGGGAATGAAACAAAATTAAAATGATAACTACTGCCAGAGTATTTATAAGAGGGAGCAGCCAGTGCATAAAATATGTAATTCATAACTAATGATTAGATGTGCAAATCTTAGGTTATATATACCCTGCGTGGGACTGGTGATTCAATAAGCAAGTTAACTTTTCGTATTTTTATTCAACGCTTCAGACAGCTCATTTCCAGGGTATTTTTTCCCCTCTTGTTCTTGTCTTACTCTAATCTTATTTGTAGCTAAACTCTCATTTCAGACTGTACCATTATGAATTCCACTGATGCGGGTGTTTTTTTATATTTGCCGACTCTCGAGCTGCAGTCTCTTTTACGCATTGAAAAAGGGTTTAATATGAGATATGACAAAACACTGTAATTAGCACCATTTTTTATACTTGGTATTTGTGTTTTAATCACACAAGCAGCCCTACTTTCTGACCAGTTCTCCAAAGTGGTAGATTCCTCTGGGTTGTTCCTGAACTTACTGGGGATCTGGAGAATGAATATTCATTTTAAATGTCATGTGATCTGAGAGTAGATTAAGGCAAACTGGATAAGGCTGCATTTTATGTACGTCGTTCGGAAGTAGACGTCTCAGGAGCCGTGAACGCGGACCGTGCCCAAGCGCTCAGTCAACCGCATGATTACGGCCCCCTTCGTCTGTCCTCCAAAGGCCAAGAAAAGCCCCCAAAACGTGAATCATGTACAAATATCCTGTTCCAGTTTGGCTTTGCCCGGTGTCAGTAACAGGCCTAAAGCAAACATGGATTTCCAAAGCTTATCTGCCAGGTTAGAGATCCATCCGTTGAGCACAGAACAGACAAAGTAAATAATCCGAAGAAAAGTAAGATGTATCGGCTGTTTGTCTTAATACTGGCCTGTGCTTATATACGGAATAGCGTAAAGGAGCATTATATACTGGGTATTCTGCACTGGTATCTACTGGTACAGAGCTAAAGGTGCCGTGGGACATATTAATATGATAAGTACAGCAGTCTTTGATTTGAGGTGGTCATCTTATTTGTGTACGACACTCAAGATGATAGACGCTCCAGTTGGTAACTTAATAATGCTTTGAATTCTCTGGGTGATGTCTCCCCCCTGGATTTGTGCTCACCACCAGTATCCCGCTGGGAAGTGGGTGGACTGGGAGATTGCACACTCCACAGCCACGGTCGACAGACCCCTCCCTCCCAACCCATCTGTCTGGTTTTGGCCCGGGGACAAAAAGTGCCGCTTCTCAAAAGTCAGTCAGGTGACGAAATTCCCAATTCCACATCTGCATGAAGGACATCAAATGACAGGACAACAATAGATGGAGAACAATAACATTTATTAATATCTGGTTGGGCCCCTTGACATCTGAATTGAACGATTGTCTCTGGGACTGGAACAGAGTTGCTAAGTACAGCAATCATGTTCTGCCTCTAATTTTTGCACTTCCAGTTCAGGTTTTGGAGTTCAGGGCTTTGTGTGGTGTTTTGACTGACAGGCCTTTGTGAGTGCGAATAAGCTACAGCCTTCTGATCGCGGTGATAATGAATCTCTGGTTCAGATTTCTTTCTGGCATCTCGCATGCAGATATGGAGACATCAGATAGCACAGGCTTTTGTTTCTGTCATGGACGAACGCATTCATACATTCGCTGCACATCTGGGTCTCCGTTACTGGTGGCGGTCCTCACAGTTCGCGTCTCCCATCGCCAACGCGAAATGCACTGGTGCATTATGGGAGTGTCATTACGTCCGTGAATAAAACTAATGCCTGAAACGTTTTTCTTGCTTGTCTGTTTGTTTGTTTTTAACCCACGTATGCATTCATTTTGAAAACTATTTTTGAACCACGACCCAAAGGAAAGCACAGCGATGACGCTAAACGCCAGCGTTAGCCATTAGCGGTAGGTGCTAAGTGGTGTGTTTGTTGTTCCTGTAAGAAACCCTCACGCACCTGGTATCATTTTGAGCGCGACAGGCTCCCCAGCGCTAGCAAGAGGGGAGGTGAACATCAAAGTAAGATAATTAGGACCCCTGTGTTGGTTATTTTTTTTTTTTTTTACTTGTTCACGACGCCTCGATGCCATGCCGTGAAGAAAAAGGCGTCAACGAGAGCAGCCCCCCCCCGAGACTCAGCTGGAAACTGGAGGCTACAAATTGTGACCGAAACACCTGCCGTCACTATAATAGGGCTAAGTGACGTTATCTACGTGACTCCTGTTCAGAGCATATAGGGACAAGAAAAACCCCCAAAACGTGTACAACTTATACGTTTCGCAAAACATTAGTTTAATATCAGAGGCGGACATTTCAGGTCCAGAAAGTAAAAATCCAAACCAGGATTTTGTTTCAACCAACCAGTTGAGTACAA
>JAODJU010000048.1:4724605-4746017 GCA_026776725.1 Gnathonemus echidnorhynchus
CTAGGTCAAACTGGTTTGTTCGACTTTCAAGAAATTCGAGTTCTAGTGAGTTCGAGAACCGAGGTACCACTGTAATTAAATCAAGGGACTGGGAGGGGAAAACTAAGACAACAGAAACAGGAAACAGAATCTAACACTGAGAATAAGAGTGGTAAAAACACAATCAAGGGCACAAAGGCAAAAAAAACAAAACCGAATACAAATCAAAACACAGGGACTAGAAAACTGATTCAATTGAAACATGAGGGAACAAAAACTACAAAAACAGAGGAGGTGGGATTCGAACACAAAACAGAGGGGTCAACAGGTAGCAGCCTGGTCAGCTCATTGAGCCATGCAGCTGACAAGAGCAGCAGAGACACTACAGACTGACAACAGAAGAAGACAGGAAAGACTGGGACACACAGGTGCTGACCCTGACAATAACATAGCATATACTCCAGCGAGTATCCCGGAAAGACATCTACAGCCTACATAACCTGTCATACTCTGTCATACTGCAAAGCTGTACGTGGCCCAAACGTGTGACCACACATCTGCTTATTTCATATGTATGATAAGTATTAATAATGCAACCTCAAGAATGCATGTTGTCTTACAGAGATTACAAAATTATTACTTTCAGTTCATTCAATTTTGGTCCCATTAGGTTGAGTCGGCCCAGACAAGCTGCATGGAGTGTTTCTCTCAGATGCAGCTGCTGCTACAGATAAAGTGAAGTGTTAGTCAGCATTATTTGGTCAATGTAACTTACATCAGACAATGGATATGGAGATGCAAGCTGTGCAGAAACATAGACACAAGTTACTTAAATTTCACTAAGGCAATAATAAGAACTAGCCAATAAGCTGCAAAACAGTATTTTGTACTTTAAAGGACTTGCTAACATGTTCTATTCTATTAACATGCTCAGTTTTTTGTCACTATGCTTACTTTAAGCAATGCTGCAATGTTTACATCCAACTGTAATTTATCTGTATTATCCGCACTGGTAATTGCATTTATTGCATCTTATTTATTTATGGTACACATTGGGTTTATGGTGTGATTTGTTATGTCTTGTGTAATGTCTTATATCCAGAATTGTTCATATTACTTTGTTTATGTGAATGCACTTACAGGACTGCTGCTAAAATTTCATTGTACTCAGTACAATAACAATAAAGGATCTGAATCTGAAAAATGCACCAGTTTAGCTCTTTCATTTCTTAGCTTCTTAGATGAAGCTCATTCTCTTACAATATTCACTAAGCTTCTTTTAAGCACACTGTCCTATTAGATTGGTATTCAAACGTTTCCCAGAAGTCATTTTCATCCAGCTATTCTTGTTTAACAAGATGTGTGGCTAACATGAAATTCAGGCCTGGCCTCACACCTCCTGGGTTTGCAGGCCAGTCCAAAACCATGCAGTCTGTAAACTGCCCATAGAGTGTATATGCCTGTGAATGTATGTGCCTGTGCATGTATGTGCCTGTGCATGTATGTGCCCCCAAATGAAAACCTGCCCAGGATAAGCGGCTGGAAGATGGATAGATGGATTATTATAAATTAAGGTGAAAATATGAATCAAATGGCATGAAATCTCATTAAAAACGTCTAGTCGCTAATAAACGCAAATTAGGGTTGTTCTGACGGTTAATTACGTACGTATTCCCTTATCTTCAAAATAAGGAATTAGAACTGACGCGCTGGAAAAGGTGTCAGAAAGATTTAGAGTAATTCTATTCGTCTTATTCTCTTCTTTTTTACGAGTAAACACTGCCATCTAGCTACCATAGGAACATATTTAACACGCACAAATTAGTCTATAAAATTGCCACGCATGCTTTATTTCCTCCAATGAAACAATATTAAATGCGCATTAATTTCCGCATATAATTTTAACCCACTCGTTTATATAATAGGCCTACTTAATAGGCCTATAATACTTTGGGCTGCCGAATGTTTGTAAAGAAGAATCAGAAAACAAACTGCCTTAAGACAAAATAAAATTTCTTTACAATAAGACGCATGATAAATTCCCAATGACTTGGAAACCACTCATTAGGCCACCAGGGTCAGTGTGTAATATAAGGGTGTTTTGTTTGTTTTTATATTTTTTCCTTGAACAGTTCGTGTGAGTTTTCCCTTGCTAGCTAGACATTATTTACGTGCCTGCAGTGTAATGGCGACGTGCTTAACTCGATCTTTAACTGGCGACTGCAGACAGCGAGAACCTTCACGCCAGGAATCTTAGCAATCGCAGTTTTTACGTTTTAAATATTAAGATTCGGGTACCAAATTCCATTTTATAGTGCGAACGATTGGGGAATTTCAATTTTCACAAATGTGTAAGCTAACTTCAAAAGATTTTAGTCTTTAACTAATTTATAGTTAAAAAATGAACATATATATAGGAGCAGTCAGTTTACACATTTTAAATGAATTTATATAGAAAATAATTTCTCGGAGTGATCGAACGTCATTCCCGCATCACCCAAATAACACGCACGTGACTTCAGTCGTGTCTTACGTTTCTTTACATTGCAACTGTCTGATCAGCATTTGATCACGTCAGTGAGATTGAGTTGATATGTAGGAACAGAATTATTCTAATTTTTACTATTTCTATTCCAACTTTAGTTATGCTGGATCCTTTGGTATGATATGACTTCCGTAAATGCTGTTTTATCACTTGATCCTAGTCTTGCACGCGCGTTATATTCTGTTCGAGTTCTGCAGTTTGGATCATAGCTGGCGTTTTATTTATTACCTAGAAGGTTTGGAGGTATAGGCCTGCACTATTTATTTATTTCCTTATTTGTCTATTTATTTTCTTTGTTTATAATTTTGTTCTCCATAAGATCACTGATGGCAAAATTAATGGTTGGTTTTTTTAAACAAGCTTATCATAGCCGTTATTTTTTCCCCCACACCGATTAATGACATTGTGTTTTCAAAGTAACTGCATCTGTTCAGTAATTATTCAAACGATAGCTAGTTATGAACGAGCTATCTTAGTCGACGACCAAAGGACGAACAATCTGGAAGGTTGCTATAGAAACATGACTACCTTTAAAGCTCCTACCGCAGGATTTTGTTGATCCACAGAGCGGCGCTGTGAGCTTTGCCATCTCGTACATTCATCGTAAGCTCAACAATAACAGAAACGACGCGCTGTTTGTCAAGTTATGTATCTAATCAATGTGCATATTAAACAAATACAAAAATTGCATGTATTTCAAAATTATTATTATTGCCATATTATGTCATTCCTTTTATAATATTAGTTCCATTTGATCCACCAAAGTGGTAAGATAGTTTAAAGGAAAGTTAAAGGAATTTATTTTTCCCCCTAAAGAATGTAAACAACGTAAATAATTTATATGCAAATCGAACGCACTGCATTTCACCACAGCAAGGCTAAAAATCTATCAAAAGTGCCAGGAATCAACATTTGACGGAAAAAGTTTTTTTTTTTTTTTTTTGAGCAGTCTGCTTTGGAGGGTAGGGGAAGATGTTCGGCTGGACATGATGTCCAGGCAACAGCTGCTTTTTGATTGCAATCTGCGCTCCTCGAAAAGCGCGCTATCCACCGCGATATAGAAGATAATGGCATCGCTGCAAGAATGTGTCCAACTGGGATAATTCCTTAAACCTGTCGCCTGGGGGATAATGCCTGTATGATGACAGTGATAGAAAATACGTGACCGAGGGAGACGTGAGGAAAACAACAGAGGTCGTGTCTTCGAGTGACCTTGTCCACACTAAACTGCACAGACCGCATACACAAGAGACACTCTCCCTGAACTGGAGTTATTCTCCTTCTCTGTACCAAGCACGCAAATAACATGCAGTCTTACTAACAGGTAGATTCTATTGGACACCCTATAAATATCTAAAAATGAAAGTACTCAAGTCCTACAACGAGAGGTAGGACGTTTGAGATGATTTGCGTACGTTATGCACGGTTTCAGGTAACTTTACCCATTCAATATGACGAGCATATAAGACAACAACTAACAGTGCCGCTCCATTTATCGATGTGACAAAACAACAGTTTCTGTTAAGGAATTCATTCGATCACACTAAGAATGCAGGAGCAAGAGACTATATTTAAGTAAAGTGCTGAATTAGGATGTACTCACAGAAACGCACGTTTCTCTACTTCATTTCTGCTGTGCTGAACAATCATACATCAGTCAGCTTGCCCGTGTACACTTTGTTTGGGCTACAGTTTGTATATTTGAATGCCTCGTAATCGTCTGAATCCAGGTAGTCGGATTTCGCAAGGGAAGGCTTGCTGTCACTCTTTTTGAATTCTCCAAACGAGGGCTGCTGCTGTCCACATGTTACATGCGTGTACTCAAATTGCTCCTCGTGCTCCGTCTCTCTGTGGTAGAAATAGTTGAAATTTGAGACGATCACAGGGACAGGCAGCGCGATGGTAAGCACACCGGCGATGGCACACAACGAACCGACTATTTTGCCACCGATTGTGACTGGGCACATGTCCCCGTAGCCCACAGTAGTCATGGACACCACAGCCCACCAGAAAGCATCGGGAATACTGCTGAATCCCGACTCCGGGTCATCGGTCTCAGCAAAGTACACCGCGCTTGAAAACAAGATGACCCCGATGAAAAGGAAGAATATCAAGAGACCCAGTTCTCTCATGCTAGCCTGGAGGGTCTTTCCAAGGATCTGCAGACCCTTCGAGTGCCTGGAGAGCTTGAAGATCCTAAAGACACGCACCAGACGGATCACCCTCAGTATTGCCAAAGACATCGCTTGTTGCCCGTTCCCTTGATGTTCTGCGAGCTCCAAACCCAGCGTGATGAAATAGGGCATAATCGCCACTATATCGATGGTATTCATAATGTTTTTGAAGAAGGCGGGCTTGCTAGGGCAGGCAAAGAACCTCACCAACAGCTCGAAAGAAAACCAGATTATGCACAGTGTTTCAACTATGAAGAAAGGGTCTGTGAACGGATTTGGCTTCTTCATGTGAGTAGTCCCGTTCACATGAAGGAAATCCTCGGGATATCTGTTTTCCTCCCTGAACTCCGGCAGGGTTTCCAAGCAGAAAATCACAATTGAAATCAAGATCACAAGAACAGAAATTATTGCAATTCCCCTGGCTGGTCCTGAGCTCTCGGGATATTCAAACAAGAGCCAGACCTGACGCTGAAATTCGTTTTCTGGCAAAGGACGTTCTTCTTCTTTGATGAACCCTTCGTCTTCCTTGAAATTTTCGATGACTTCCTCTCCCAATTCGTAGAATTTAATTTCCTCCATAAATATGTCCACGGGTACGTTCACGGGTCTCCTAAGCCGTCCTCCAGATTGGTAATAATAGAGGATGGCATCAAAGCTGGGTCGATTCCTGTCAAAGAAGTATTCATTTCTTAGTGGATCAAAAAAACGCATTCTTTTTCTCGGGTCCCCCAGCAAGGTGTTGGGGAACTGAGCAAGGGTTTTAAGTTGAGTCTCGAAGCGTAGCCCGGAGATGTTGATGACCACCCTCTCGCAGCATTCTTGGTCCGCTTGTTCGGGATCATAGACATCTTGGGACAGGGCTGCAAGTGCCACAGTCTCATCCAGATTATCTGAGGGCACCACTGTCATCTTTCCCCCCTGGAGGGTAATGGCACTGGAACCACGGTCCGATCTCGGTTTCTCCCCTGTCGGTGTGTGCCCTGGATGTCTCGGAGAATCGGTCAGTCACTTGTAGAGGAGAGCGCCCGGCTCCGTTTGCGCCTTCCCTTACCGGTGTCCGTCTTCCTTCTGCAGGCACAATGTCTGTGCTCTCATTTTCTCTGCAGGTTTGCTTGGATTATCCCATCACCTTCTTCACGCTGGCACTCTGGACTATTGGCTGTCACATTCACAGCATTTTAAGCAGCAGTGCCCTCCCCAAGTGGGCTGACGTGTGGACGCTCTCTCGCTGAACAGAAAACACACACGCACATTCCCCAATGTGACAGTAATGGCATTTAAACGCATGAACTAGAACGGTATAATATCGTCGCAGCTATTTTAGAATGAGTCGTTCAATCTCCAAAACACAGAACTTAATAATTTTCCCCGCGTCTCTGCCCTAAATTAAATATCGACAGTTCAAGGTTAATATCATTTGTTTACATGCAGTAATCTGTTGTTATTAACGGATTTTTAAACAACAGTTTCGTTGTTTAAAAATGGACTAAGCTGTTATATAAGAAACATGCAAAACGTGTAAACATTGGTAATCTGTTCAACGTTGGCAGTTAGAAACGGTTTTCAAAACTACATAACTTTAAGGTGTGTCACCATTTATATCAGTTTGTTTTTTTTTTCTTTTCGAAATTAGGACCGCTGAAAATGAAACAATACTTACCATGCAGGACACTCTTCGCTTTCGTTTCGGTCCTCCATGTGCTTATCATTGTGTGTATTTTCTTGCAGATTCCTACAACGCAAGTGAAATAAGTTATTTGAATTGTATTATTACCAAATCCACCGCGATCAGACCCTAAACGCGAACACTGAACACTCCTATATGGCTGTCACGACATATATATATATCAAGATAAGACCATATTGCAGTTCCTAATACCAGTTCAACACTTGCGATTCTTTTGAGTAAAGACCCTTAATCATTAAACGCTAAATTGAATTTTAAAATTCTAAAGAAATGAACTGACATATATGACTGTGTTCAGAATATCGGTATTTGCCTTAATAAGAAAGGCATATTAAAAGCCTGACCGTTTTAGGGGAATGCAGTGGAGAGAATTAAGGGCCGAATCGTAAATGTATGACGTAAACCCTTAAAATAGCATGATTTCTCCAAGGACTTCAGGAAAATTTCTTTTCCCATGGAATGGCTTGGGGGGAAAATGGAGGAGGAAAAAAAAGAGGACGTTTCTGCCGCTTGGGGACGTACTACTTCATTCAGAAAACAAATTTTCCTTTTCGGTATTCATTGGCCTTGTCCCTGCTGAATGCGTTGTTAATCGACTCTGTAATTGAGAACATTACAGAGGCTCAAGGGCGGAGGTCTGGTTGGACACTTGTTTCGTTAGGAGCAACGCTTCTTCTTAACTATACCTAAACCACTTCTTATAGGTATATACACCTATAATTAAATATAGGTACTTTTAACTTTAATGTATCGCGATGTTGTCTTCATTTACTATAAGTAGAATAACGTTAAAATCAAAACATTGTTTTATACTATTACTATAATCAAAAAAAAAAAAAACCTATGACATGTAGTGGGAAAAGCCTATTTGCCTGAATAGCGACTGGATCACACAAAGAGCTTAACTGTAACTTAACTGTCATTAATAGTGAAAGCAGGTAATATTTGTGCTTTACAGGTCGCTTAACACTTTCTATGCACTTATTTAATGCACACAAACATGGTTACGATATTTATTTACAACCACCATATTACAAAGGATTTCAAAGTAACTCTAATATGTGGTATCCATCTGCCAATAAGGCAGATTTACAGCTACTGTTTGTTCTTTAGGTTAGCATACAGTTTCAAAACTAAATCAACCTGTACTGCAGCTGACAAAATATTTTAGTGTTACGGCAGGGCATGGTGAAGGAGAGATGATGCACACAGCAGCTTCAATGAACTAGGGTTTTATTACACAGAACACAGAGGGACCACGAGGGGTCAAAACTACACAAGGGCAGGCAGCAGCAACAGAAGGAAACAGCCACCATGAACCACTAAGGAAACATTGCTGACAAGTCACGACGCAGGACTCCCATCACTAAAGATTCAGGGCAACAAGGAACAGGTGGGGTAAATTACAATTAGCAGGCGATCAAGACTAGGAAACAGGTACAAACACCGAGGGCTATCAACAATAGGAGAGATCAAGGAACGTAAAACAGAATATAGACAAGGCACGAGTAGGGTAACCAAAAACAAGACATAACCTAACTATACGGACACCAGTGGCCTGTACTACGAAGCGGGGTTACTGGCTTATCGGGGTAACTTGTTGGATTTAAGGTACCACAGTTTAAATGGACTTCATATTCGTTCAATTACTTTTTGCCCAGACTACCTTAAATCCGACAAGTTACCCCGATAAGCCAGTAATCCCGCTTTGTAGTACAGGCCACAGGTGATTGGAGAGGTCATGGAAGGTACTGCACTATTGTTGCATTCCCTTGGAGCTTGGAAATGGGAATTTCAATGTTCCTAGTCAGAAATTTCAACTGCAACACCCTGGGAAGTTCGTAGTTCCGACTCTGCAACCCCAATCTCAGAATGCAAGATGGCTGCGCCTTTTTTCAACAGAAGTGAAAGCGGTCACACAGTACTGTCCAACCGCTATCTGTTGACTTGTTGCTACAGTGTTTTATGTGCAAAAAACTGCATAACGTGTTGTTATCAATTGGTAACGCTAACAATGGCTAATAATGAACCTGGCTAGAACTGGGGCCTGTCTCAAAAAGCAGGATTTCTTGCTTAGCGGGATAACTTGTGGGATTTAAGGTAGTATGGGCTAAATGTAAGTGAATGAAGATAAAGGCCATTTAAACTGGGATACCTTAAATCAAGTCCCTGCTATTGCTAAATGGCTTTCCGACTGGAACGCGATTAACTCAGGTGTGACGTCACTCCCAGGTCCGAATTCCGACCTCCAAGGTAAATGTAGCGCAGCGTATATCCTGGTATTCCTACAACCTCTCTTGAATTTCTTTAACAGTATATAGCAGTGAAACATCTGAGACTATGATAGCATTGCAAGTGTATGTTGGCACCACTGGGCGCACCTGTTTCTCTAAAATGGCTGCATATTCCTTGGCTGTTATACAGCTATGCAGAGCAATCATCTAGTCTAATGACTTCCATGTGGATTCCCATGCCATTTTGAATCTCCCACATTGTTTAAGAGCTGGCAAAGGAGCCTTTGGGTTGAAGGAGGTCTTACACATTCGCCAGACATAAATCCAATTGCATGTAGCTAAAATGGGTGAAAGATAATTTGACAGAATGTGATATTTTTTCCATTGCTCAGGGATCCAGATTTTTGTTCCATACACTAGGTTATGCCTCCTTGTGTATCGGTTTTGGATACAAGCAGTTTCTGAATGGCAGCTCAGACATAAACCTGCAAGGTACGGTTTTTGTTGAGACCTAGTTTTTTGGGATATTTATTTAATGCCTTGGTGGTACTCATTTATGGTCGTCCCATTCATTGTCCAGCTGTCCTTGTTGGTGACCTTCGACTGTTTACTGGTGAAATTTGTCTGAGCTCAGTGTCGTCTTTGACAGTCCTCCCTTTAGCATGTTGAATCGTTTTGCGGATTTTCGTGACCTGCAATCTGGGCACCAGATATTTGCCCTCCTGTCAAGGTCCGATTGCAGCCTCATTTTAGCTCCTTAGGAAACTCACGTATCGAAGTGCTGATTGTCTGACCTCTTTTATAGCTGACGAACACTGCTAGCTGCCTTTGGAATAGCAATTTAGTTCAGAGGCCCTTATCATGTGTTTATTTTTTTTTTTGTTATTTTTTGCAAAGCACATTCTTATGTTTTTAGGAGAGAAATAAGTCGGCCCACCAGAGGGTTTTAAGTTTTGAGCACCTTCAAGTTCAAAATTTGAGCTTCTTTCTGTGGACTACATATGATTTCCAGAAAAAGGTAAAATACACTTTATTGATTCCAGGCAGAAATTCTTGTGCCTAGGAGAGCAATACATAAAGAGCATAGATACAAACATATAGTGCAAAACACGACAAAGTGCGAAGACTGTACACATAAATAAAATCAAAGATGACCCCAACATGATTCAAACACATAACCTTCTCATCAGGAGTCAGACTCACTACTATTGTGCTACAAATAAAACAGATAGTACAAGATCACAAATGTATTAAGCTCAACAGTTAACGTTTTATTCCCAGAGTTACTCATCAGAATTAAGCTTGCAGAAGTATTATGTATCTTTACTTGGCTTCTGGAGTGGAGGCTGAGAAGTGAAGTTTTGCAACTCTGGGAGCTCATAACATGTGATGCATCGCCGAAAGCAGAGTCTCTTCAAGGCCTAGAACATTCAAGGCAAAAACAATCCATGACAGATGGCGTAGATCACATCTTCATTGGCTTTTAACTATGTGTGAAACTGAATATTTTAAAAATCCAATTTAAATATAGTTTTTAAGGATTGGACATTATTGTCTCCATTTTGGACTGTTTTAGGTAGGTTCTGTGAAGCGTGATTGAGTAAGAACATGCTAGCTGGTGCCATGTCTGCTGCGGTTTTCACTCTGATGCTAATCTCCCGACTTGTGCCTGTTGACTGTGGCCCAGCCATTCAAAGCAGGTTTGGCGACAGCAGAATGATGGTGAGTGATTATGTGCAGCTCATTAACGTTCACCTTTCAGCCATCTGCTGGGAAACACAGCGAACGAATGAGTTTCTGCGCTCTTCCGCACATTAGCGTGACGCGCCCCAGCTTCTGGATGGACGTTTTCAATGGCTTTAATTTTCCTGAATTCTCTCATTATAACAAAATCATTACCATACAGAACTGGTAATAGGTAATAGGTATGATAAAGCATCATACAATATTCTTCAATATTTCAAATGAAATGCAATTTAATGTCCAGAAAATTGCCATGTGTTAGACAGTCAATAGGCACAAATTGTAGCAAATTATGTTTATTGAGCTATTTTCTCACATTCAAAAAAATCAGTTGAAGTAGTCTTGAGTCAAGAGGATAATAACCAAAATATGGGCTTTGAAAAATATACAAAGGATGAAAAATAATTGTTATAAATGTTCTTGACAAAGCGTGATTAAAAAAAGAAAAATGCTGAAATTATGTTGCGCAAAATCACTGACAAAGCAGCGATCAATAATTCGGCATTATTAAACCCATTTTGGCAAATATAAATTAGCATGAATGCAGCAACACCGTGAAATGCGCGGATCGAAACAATTTGTTCATGGTTGCGTGCTGCTTCTTGTGAATTGTCAAGTAATCTTGAAATAAAATAATAATGAACGCTGCACAAGGTTAGGCCTATTTAACAGCGTCGCTCAGCATTCACGTTAAGCTACCGTCAAGGCAAGGAGACAGCTTCTGTTACCGAATGCTAATTGGTAGCTGAGGGACCTGAAGGTCTCCTACGTGTCGCGTTTATGCTTAACATGATATAAAATTTCACACGGCTCAGCTGAAGCCTTTGAGTATTTCGCTCAGCGCTCAGAAAAGCTTGAAATTTTCTCTTGTCCATACAGGCACCTGACCAATGCCATTCTCAAGTTGTCGTCAGCATGACATATAAAAAAAATAGCTGAACGACTCATTTTAATGCCTTTTTGACATCACCATAGTCCTGTCATAACCTGTTATTGAGGGGCAGTCTATAGTGACACAATGATAACATTAATTTAAGTAAAAAGTGATCAGATCCTCTCCTTGAAGGTCATAGACAGGCCCCATTAAAAAGAAAACAATAAAAAACAGTAAGCTATTTGTCAAACTCAAACCTCCCTCATGTGAATGATTTATTGTATAAGACAGAGGTGAAGCAGAACTATGATCACAGTTCCGGAGTCTGGGCCTATTTTGTATTTATGTTTTCGATGCTTTATTAAAAGCAAATGACAAAACTGCCGTCTTTGTTCTATGTAACTTTGCATAACGCATATGATGCAGTTATTTCCCTGACACTAGTATTAGATGTTTAACAAATCACATATAATCTGCTCTCTCAATTGCTCACTGGCAGATAAAATAAAAAAAAATATTCATAGCATTTCAGCCCTGCACTGGAAAATAATTTGAAATGTGTATTGAAAAAAAAAAAAAAACATCTCACGCCTAATGAACCATGCAGCTAAAAAAAAAAACTGCTGAAAGCACAGAAAAAATAAAACAACAACAAACTCATTAACAAATTTAACACTTCAAAGGGTAATATTGCTGGCCTGGGTTTTTTTAATCACACTTAGATGGTACTAATTAATTCCACAGCATATGTCATCTTTTAAACAATGGGTTTTAGGATGGACTTGTTGAGGTAAAATGACTAATGAACTCACAGTATTTATCTCAGCCATGTAACGTGTGCTTAGTCTTAAAAGATTCACAGAAAAACACAATACTGCATATTTTTGTATTTTATATTTGCATATTAATTCTGCTTATTTTTAGTGTGACTCCAAATCAGAGGTTGATAGTTCAGTTCCAGAGAGTAAAAGTCCAGACCGGGATTTTGTTTCAACCAACCAGTTCAGTCCTCTGAGACTGTGACTCTTTATACTCAACTGGTTGGTTGAATCAAAGTCTTGGTCTCGAGTTTTACTCTCTGGATCTGAAGTATCCACCTCTGGCAAAAGTCGCAGTCACAGAGTATTCAGCTGTTTTATCTGGATCTGAACTACCCACCTCTGGTCTCTGGTGACACCACTGTGGGCTGGTCTTCTGTTACAGTGCTGCTTCGGGTCTTTAAACGGGGGCTTCTGCAGAACCCGGAGCTGAACTTCTTGTTCCCTGAAATCCCCTACAGATCCCCCATCTGTTAAATCCCCAGTCAGCAAAAGGCAAAAAGTTTTGAGAAGTGTGAAGAGTTCAATAGAAGTTGTTGGTTGTGGAAAACACGTTTTTACAGTCAGTCAGATGTACAGCTGCCTTTGGCTCTGCATTGCATTTTAGTGTATATTTTTTAGAATGTCTGACTGTTATGAAAATATTATGGCAGCCTGCATTGTCAGAAACAATGGGCACAACCCTGGTACAGTTTCGTTCCCCAAGGTACAAATAACATTAATGTACCCCAATGGTACAAAAATGTTCATCAGAGTCCATTTCTGTACCTTAAAAGGTACATTTATCTACAGCTAGGCTACAGTTGGCAGACCCTTGAAGGTACAGCCACAGTGACAAGTAATTGTACCCTCAAAGGTATAGTACAAACTGGTACTTTATTATCTGACCATGAGTCCCACCAGGTTAGTTACGTGTCTCTCTGTTCTTTGCATCTCTGCCATGTTTTTGTCACTCCCACGGTGTCTTCCTGAGTTATTCAGCATTTCTCCTGGACCAGCAAGCTTTATCATGAACTCAGTACCCACCAAACTGATCTGGGGTCTGTGATCTCCCCACCTCCGCCGATGATTGATGTTACCTTTTCTGCGGACACTCAAGATCCTCCAGAGTGTTTTGGACATAAGCGACGGTACAAATGCCACTTATTAGAGTAAACATAAGCGACGGTACAAATGCCACTTATTAGAGTAAACATGAGCGATGGTACAAAAACACAGGGTGTACGTGCCGACCAATGGGGTCTCATTGTTTTACAAATGTTTGTGGCTGAAAAGTTCAAAGTCGTTCAAATGTATTCCGCCGACTTCGCTGCACATCCATGAATAGTGCATGAATCGTGATAAGCTGGGAATCGAAATCGAATCGGGCGGATTTCCCACTAACCCGTAGCGGCGGGTAGCGTCAGGACGCCGCTCGGCTGGCGTAAGGGATGAAGGTGACAAACCGCGACTGCTCTGTCCCTTATCAGCCGCCGAGCAGCCCGGTGACAGAACCCAGCAGTGAACCGCTAAGCTGACCAGCCCCAGTCCCACTTCTTGGTTTTCCTCCTGCTGATTTTCGTCATGCTGCATAAAAATCCAGACCGAGATTTTGTTTCAACCAGCTAGTTGCATATAAAGGGTTACAGTCACAGACTACTCAACTGGTAGGTTGAAACAAAATCCTGGTCAGGACTTTTACTTTCTGGTCCTGAATTATCCATCATTAGCAGAAAAGCGTAGCTGTACCGCAACACCCAGATCCATCTCGGTAGGTGGGGAGTTTAATAACAAAACAGCCTCCAGCTTCCTCAGTAATTGCTGCGTTTCAGGTATAATTTCTGCTAATATCCACGGTAATATCTCTGTCCCGCTGAGGATTAGCAATAAACGCTTCTCGTTATGCTATCTTGGGAGGCATCGTTGTTGACAATTTTCATGCATATTTAGACTTTTGCACAACAAAAAGGTGAGGAAATTTGTCACAGGTAAACAGTATGATTTATATTTAATTAAGTTTCTCTAAAGGGACTTTTTCTCTTGGAAGGAGTACTTTCTTCCTGAGATGGACATTTGAGGTCCATATAATAAAAATCCAGGCCAAGATTTTGTTTCAACCAACCAGTTGAGTACTCTGTGAATGTGACTGTTTATGCTCAACTGGTTGGTTAAAACAAAATCTTGGTCTGGATTTGTACTCTCTGTACCGGAAATATCCACTTCTGATTTATTTTCCTGGAGTGGCAAGAACCCCCCCCCCCCTTTATCAAAGAAGTTTCCTCAGGGTTTAGTTAGATGATAAAGGTTTTGTCATGCATGTCAACCTAGGTGGAGTGAACTTTGAAATAGGTGATTAAAAGAAAAAAAACCTTGGTGAGCCACCGACAAAAGCTGGACTCTCCTTAAACTCTCTGGTAGGACTTGAACCGGAATGAACTGGCTGTTGGCGATGGTATAATTTGCTGACCGTGAGGGGAGGGGGGGGAGGCAGAAAAGTTGTTGACCAGTAGTGGGGGGGGGCTGTGCTTGCCTTAAATCACGTATGTAAACCATAAGACTTTACACAGGTGTATTTCCTTGGCCAGACTCCGGACTCCCAAAAAGCTTGGTTCCGGCTTGGTTCTGGCTCGCTTCGGTTTTCCACTGCAGAAGGGTCGGCTCGGTAAATGCGTTGCCAGGTTTGGAGAGCGACATGGACGTAAAACCGAAGAGACGCTTATTTACTGTTCACATGGTGTACATCGTCATTTACTATGTGCTAATTTCCGCTAGCATGTCTGCTAGCATCTGCATTACGAGTCCATCCTGTTCAGCTGCTCTACAGTACTTTAAGTAGGAGGTTGAGAATTTTCAATTTTCAGAGTTATCTGGAATGCTTCAATACATGTGTGATACTACTGATAATGAATAATATATAGAATATCCCCTTTTTTCCTTCAAATAATCCACGCACAGAAGACCTGCATTGCCGTGCATTTCAACCAATCAGATTGCAGTGATGTAACCAGCTCGGTTTGGTCATGATAGTAACCAGGACCATATCAGTGCGAGTATGGCTCACATACTTTATAATGGAAAACCACCAGTTTTGGTACAGCTTGGGTATAGCTCAGTCCTTTGTGGCAGTGGAAAAGTGCCGTAAGCAATCTTTTCACTGGCACTGAATCTCATCACTGGCACTGCAAGCGTGCAGAGATACAATCAGTGACGGTGCTCCGCTGTGGCACTGCGTAAAAGAAAGCTGACATGCCAGAAATAGAGGGTGCATTGGACACAGCTCAGGGCAACAAAAAAAACAAGAATAAAAATACAGAAAAGATGGGATGAAATTGGTGGAGTTCTTAAACACGTCCCAGAACAGGCAGGAAGTAAAAAAGGATAAGGGTACAAGCAACAGGGAATAGCAAAGTCAGTGTGAGACACACAGGTGCACAGAGGGAGACAATAACTTAGTAAACAGAACAGTTGTCCATATTGATTTTTATTCTAAAAAAACACCATCAGTGTGTTTCCACAATGTATACTGTATTCTTTTCAGCACGATAGCTACAGCTAGAGTTAGATAACGATCAATAAATAATACAAAAATTGTTATCCCTGATTTGCCTTCTAAGTATAAGTTAGACGTAACGCCTACCATTCTGTACCATGCCGACTGACTATGAAGCTAGTCCTCAGTATGGAAAGGGAAGGTAATAGTTACCATAATGAAAGAGTTCTGAGATCCAAGTGCACAGCAAGCAGTTTTAATGATTCACACCGAGCAAGAACGAGCGGCGACACGTAATCCGAAAGCCAGGGTCAGAACGCACTCAGGGTCCAAATCACATCCAAGAAACAAAGTCAGGGAGGCAGGCAATGCTTCCAAAAATAATAGTAGACCAAAAGAAGACCAGCACACCAGAGCTGAGTAGAGAGCTGGATCCACAGAGCCCCTGTTAGACTGGGCCCTTACTCCACACTATTACAGGGGTTATAGTCTGTAATTCTGTAATGTTTGCCACCACTCAACCACACATTTTCGTGGGCCCCCCCGAGGCTTGGTGGCCCCCTACTGACCACGAACAGTCACTACAGTCAGGGGCACAGGAGGGATTTTTCAAGTGGGGGGGACCAAACTGTGGGCAAAAGGTCTCAACTCGTAAGCTTATCCAGCCATGTTTGATGAGGTGTTCGTCGTGCTTTAATATACTAAACATTTCGATCGACACTGGCTGACATTGATACAATGTTACAGTTACAGTATCCAACCCTGTTTAGGGATGCTCCTTATCAAAGTTTAGCTATTATTTTTTTCCCCCTCAAAAATAAGGGGGATCAGGTTCTCTATATAACTGGGGGCAACATGCCCCCCCCCACCATCTGCACCCCTAACTACAGTAGGGATGTGGGGGGTGGGATAGGGGCTGGAAATGACTTTTGTACTGCTCTAGTAGAAGTTTCAATGTTGCTGCTGGGTATGTCACATCATAAATGCATTGTTTATACTCTCTATATGCTTTCTCTATAAAATGTATTAATTTTTAGTGCTCGGCTGCAGGAATGTGGGCTGGAATCCATCCCAAGTGCTGCTCCCTCGTCCATGCATTCGCATGTATAAAGACACGCCGCGTGGGCAGATCTGTGATTCAGAGCTGTCCTTTAAAAATGCAGAGAAATGAACCAGAATCATGCGCATTTAATTAGACCATCGCTGCAAAAGATCAGCATCAGTCTCACCGCAATCCTAAGTGGCTCAAATGCAACGGAAACGCAGATTCCCCCAGCGCGTTTAGCAAGCCATGCTGTAAAATAAATTTACTGTACTGAATAAAGAAAAAATGTATGCTTACACTGTCCAGCCCTCCACGCCCTACCACCAGGGTGTGGGTTTGATTTCAACATCGGTAGGAACCTTATTTTCAGTTCTCCCAGGTAGTTTAATATTTACTGATTCTGATTGGCCAGAGGCTTCACATCTGGCTCACAGGTAAAGGACGACTGTGAGCTCAGTAGGGCTCAGACATTGAGGACCGTGATTTGAATAGCCCTGCCCAAAACACACATGGTATTGTCCATACCCAAATCTACACCTTTGCTCTATCATACTGTTACATTATTTGTGATAGCTATCATGTCATTTAAGAAATCACAGCTTTCAATTTTCATCCATTTTCCAGCTCCCTATTCAGAACAGGGTCAGGTACTCCCTGGCAACTTAGGGAAACACCTATGAATGTTACAGACGACAGACTAAGACCACGTCTCCGAACTGCAGGAGGAAACTACAGGACCCAAGGGAACCAGAGGCAGGACTCAAACCCCCGAACCCTGGATGTGTGAGGCAACAGCGACACCCATGAAGCCACCACAACGTCCGTTCAAAGGTACCATAACAAGCCCCAACGACATCGTGTGCTTGCAGACAGTTTCGTTTGTTTAGGCCCGGAATCGTAGTTATCACAGCTTCACAAGCGAGCCGCCGGGGCCGGTAAGCCCATTTCCGGATTCGGATTAAGAGATTTGCAGGATTTGCCTGAGGAAGAGAACCTAGCGCAACACACACTGCGCCCCCTCTAATGCTGTCAGAGAACAGCGATACGGCTTTGTGGGCAAACACCACAGACACTCGCGCAGCTTGGTCAGAAGACACAATGGTGTACGGTTCAAATTAAACATCCCAAAAGCACATTGTATTTAAAAAACAACTATGAATGAAATCAAAAAGAAATCTTTGCAAACCTCGGGTTACTGAAGTCATGCCTGAGGATTTTCTTCCTCCTGTCCAGTCTTACTTTCCAGTACAATACTATTTCATTTCATTTAGTCTCATTTCATTTCATTTCGTTTCATTTCATTTCGTTTCATTTCAGTGCAAGCTTTCAGATTATTTGCTGGCCTTTGGTGTCTCAGGAACTGCAGGCTGAAGCATCGTCATGCAAACAATTTTTTTTTTTCTTGTTTAGCAGCCATGTAGTCTGGGCAGGGATCAACACAGCACAGAGAAGGCAGCAAAAACAGCAGAAATATGTGTCTGCTGCTCCTGAGTCAGGTGTCCGGTGGGGTCCAATTTACTGGGGCCGAAGCGAAACAGAACACAGAAAATGATGCACAATGTGGTTGACAAGGGACACATGAAGCTAATCAGTACCATAAACCCCTGTCATGTGGTGTAAGCCCCTGTCATGTGGTGTAAGCCCCTGTCATGTGGTGTAAACCCTGTCATGTGGTGTAAACCCTGTCATGTGGTGTAAGTAGCAATCCCCCCCTTCCACACCCACATGTGGAAATGATGACAAATTCAATAAATGGGACTTTTCTGCCTACCTTAAGATCGGTTGGAAGTGTCACCTCCTAAAACCTTAATATAAGCAATTTGCATAATTCTGTAACAACTAGATATAAAAAATTAACATTTTGTCCAAAAGTGTTTGAAATAAGGAAACATAGAATCAATGATCTGCATCGAGATACAAACATTAACCATGGTGAACTTGTCATTTTCCTGTCCAAATGTGTGACAGCATCGTTTTAATTTGGTACTACACCGCCTTAGGGCTAATTTTCAAGTCTGAATTGAACACAAAGCTGAGATGAAAACTAACTGAAGTGCTTGTGGTGAATAAGCCCTCAGATCTTCCCCGTAAACCATCTAGAGGCTTTTTCTGTCGGACACGACATAATGGTCATAACACCCCCGCTGCTTGTCCACTCCCCGAATCACTTGGTGGCTATTCTGGGATTAGCATCTATCTGTGCACTTTGGGGAAATTACTGACATTTCCAGGAAGAGATTGAGTTACAGTCCATTCATCAGAAGAAATGTTGGAGGCAGTCCGCTTAGAACATGACTAATGAATGTAGAGGAACTGCTGTCGCCTGGTTTAAAACCCTCAACATCGCCCCCTACTGGCCTCCGGCATCTTGCTTTCAGCAAGGTCTTGTCGGGATGTTCATTCATTTCCTGTCAGGTGTGCGTCACATCAATCACTTCCTCTCTCATCCATTTACTGAAAAACATACAAATCAATGCATGCCTTTGATAAGCAGAAGTCTTGCAATGGCCTTTGATGATGTTCAGAAACTACAGATATTTATCTTTCCGTTTTCCTACAGTAGTAATCCTTCCAGATGAATGTTTGCATAATTTAGAAAGCCATGTATTGGCAAAGTACGAGAGCTTGTTGCAGTTCTTTCCAGCTCTGAACTTTGCACATAGTGTAGGTGGTTTGTAGAAGGTTGTTGGTGCGAGATTTAAAATCTGTACTTAGGTAATTCTATCAAATAGTGCCTGTAAATGGATGGAACAGAGAAGAGCATATTTTTGAGGGATAATGGATACGATTATCATAATTTTCTGCTGTCGCTGTATAATTATAAAAATTTAAAAGATTCATTATTAAGTATCACTATTGCTATAGTCATGGCGCATTTTAGAGAAATACCATTTTAACAGTAAAAGGCTTTATTAGTATATGTTTGGTTTTTAACTGAATTTAAATACAGCCAGTTTGATTCATTTTTATTAAAAACACAGAAAAAAAAAGAAAGAAAAACAATTTTTCACCACAGTCAAGAAATTACTAAATGGGTTTTTTAAAAGAAACCGTTTAATTAAGCATACAAATCAACCGCAGATACTTAAATGTATTTAATTCTTCACAGTATCATGTTCTGTTATTTATTGGAACATGATTATAATCAATAATAACAACAACAATAGTGATACCATCTTCCAGCCACATGATTATTATTATTATTATTATTATTATTATTATTATTATTATTATTATTATTACAGCAGCACCACTAGTAGTATTATCATAGAATCAGTAAACTTTATTGTGCTAAGAACCGCACACATGTGTATGTGACTGGCTGTGTGCAGAGTGCTTCATGGTGATGTTAGGTTTGGTGTAAAGTGCTTCAGGCTGATGACTTGGGTTTATCTGAATGAGCAGCGGACAGCCCAGGGAAGCGGGGGGGGCTCCCTTTGTAACCCAGAGAGCCGTGAGGCCTCTCAGCATTCACATCCGAAAGGCCAATTACCTGAGAACAATGACTCCTCATTGTCAGTCAATGCCCCCGCCTTTGGGGTGCGCTGCTAAAAATAACCGCTAGCACAAGCTCATGTACATTCAGTGTTCGGCCTGGCCTTAGTTTAGATTTACAGGAATGTACTGGTCCATACAGAATTACAGGAATGTACTGGTCCATACAGAATTACAGGAATGTACTGGTCCATACAGAATTACAGGGATGTACTGGTCCATACAGAATTACAGGAATGTACTGGTCCATACAGATTTACAGGAATGTACTGGTCCATACAGATTTACAGGAATGTACTGGTCCATACAGATTTACAGGGATGTACTGGTCCATACAGATTTACAGGGATGTACTGGTCCATACACATTTACAGGGATGTACTGGTTCATACACATTTACAGGGATGTACTGGTCCATACACATTTACAGGAATGTACTGGTCCATACACATTTACAGGAACCACCCCAATGGTACAGATACTGCATCAGATATACATTTTTACACAGATTGATACAGTTCTGAGCAAAAGTCTTAGGCAGTCAAAGAAAATGTTTAAGGCTCATTATCTGGGCAGTAAGTGTATATTTGCTCAGAAAAATAACATAGAGTCTAAAATCAGAACTGATGCAAATTCACAGTAACAAAAATGAACAGGAATTTCTTCTGTTCTCCAAAAAGTCATTGATATCTAGTTGGACGGCTAGATGAACCACTTCAGTTCCCAAAGCTCTCCTCGGGGGCACCTCAGCCGTTCCGTGTCTTTGTTAAATTTCACTATCAGCTCAATTAACTACTTAACTTAAAAAAATAACTCAATAAAGTATTGATCAGCCGGACAAGGTGTGCTAATGGATAAAGTCAAGAAATGCCTGGGTGTATTGGAGTGTTACTGCAGATCCTGGGGGGTCATTAGCAGAGATTTTGAAATGGTTAAGCTGACACACTTTCACAGATATATCAGCATAGTTTCATACCACCATGATTATTTAAACATTATTTTTTACTGCCTAAAACCTTTGCACAGTACTATCTGTACTGATTCAGACATAGCTGCGTACATTCACATGGCTGTACATCTTTATACATATGAACAAGTGTCGAATCAGATTGAGCCACACAGCTGTACATGTTTACACATCTGTACAGGTACTGTGTCAGACTGATCCACACAGCTGTGCATGTTTACACATCTGTACAGGTACTGTATCAGACTGATCCACACAGCTGTACATGTTTACACATCTGTATGTGTACTGTATCAGACTGATCCACACAGCTGTGCATGTTTACACATCTGTACAGGTACTGTATCAGACTGATCCACACAGCTGTGCATGTTTACACATC
>JAODJU010000048.1:4765573-4778916 GCA_026776725.1 Gnathonemus echidnorhynchus
CCCCCCCCCCCCCCACACACATTCAAAATGCTTCTGACGCCCCTGACTGTAATTCATAATCCAGTGAAATTATCACTGACTGCAGCTCTACTTGAAGCGCATGTCGAACCCCAGGCTAGCTGCATCTCTGGCGCCCCCTATCTGGGACAATGTGGAATTGGTTTGCTATGCGGGCATCCCCTCAGAAGATGGCGCCCCAGGCAGCAGCCCACGTCACCGACTGGGTGCAGATCTGCAGATATATTACTTGAAATGCATCTGTTAGACGGCCATCGCAGTGGGTTGTTCTGTTTCCTCACACCTCTGTGGGCTGCAAATCCCATCCCTCCTGTGTGTGTATGTTTATTTTGTGCCGTCTCCGTAAAGCACAGTTTTTTTCCCACAGTCCCACAGGCGTCCTTCAGGCACTCTGTTTTCCTCTCATGGCCTGAAGGCATGTGGTTAGGCTAATTGGTGTCTCTTAATCCGCCTTGGTGGGTGATTCTGTGTGCTCTGCGATGGACTGGCATCCTGTCCAGGGTGTGCCCCTGCCGGACCCAGATCATGATAAGTGGTTTGGAGATGCATGGATATCTAAATTATTTATAAATAAATGCTTTTTATAATGCCTATCACTGGTCTCGCGACAGCACGCCGAAAATGCGCATTTAACAAATTTTAAATGTGAAGACGGACCGGTTCATTCATTCATCACTTTTCTCCTTTCTATAAAATGGGCACATTAAGGATTCCCATCCGATAAGCCACCTTCAGTGTCATCTGTCTGGCGGGGGGGGGGGACGTTTCCTGACGATCACGCAATTTATCGGCTGCGGAGATGAAAGCGTTTAAGGCCACGACACAGCCGGCGGAGGCCTGGAACAGAAAATCAGGCAACTCGCATGGCGCCTAATGAATTAGCACCGGCTAATTAAGGTCCGTCTCCGGCATCTTCTGCAGTTCGCGATCATCTGAAGCCACGCCCCTCACGCTGTTGTCACGGTAGCATTACATAAATAGAAAAATTACTACTTATAGAACTGATGCCTTTGCGTATCTTATGAATCGCTGGCAGCAGTGGGGTGTGGAACGGACCATTGCTGGATTTTGGTGCTTACAGATTTGGTTTGCACAACGCCATTGCTCCATCCATCCACCCATCCATCTTCTAACCTTTTATCCTGGTTAATGTCTCAGGTAACTAAATTTATACTGCAGTGAATGAAGTCTTATATGTTATGTTATAATATAGGACACACCACTAGGGGGCGGGCGGCTTTGCCCTGCATGTACAAACAGCAGACACCCCGAGGCCGACGCGTTTGTCCGCTCGTGCTTGAAGATGCCACTGGAGAAGCAACAGGGCGTGAGCTGGAGGTGCCCCCCTCCCCCCAGTTTGGAATGCAAAAAAGCATCCAATGTGAGCAAACATTAATTGCATACTCCATGACCTCCGCTGCCAAATTTCCAAACTGCGCAGCGCTGCTCGGCACAGACTGGCCGCGGATTCATCACACAGTCTCCCGCACCTACCGTGACCTTGCCGCTCCGTATTTAGAAACTGCCTTCGGCGCCGTGGTCTCCTTGTCCGCTTGTTTATTGACAAGTGAATTATTTAACCCCCCTCTGTGAGAGATGTAGATTATAAATACTGTATGGTTTACTTACTCACATGGAGGGTCCTCTGTATTCTGCCGTAAAATGTAGACTATTACTTGCTTGGAGAAGTAAGTTTTAAAGTATTCCCTCTGTGGGTCGTCGCGTCTCTTACCTCCACTGTTTTTTTGCTGTTTTACTTATTTCTTGTGTTTAATAGCACTGAGTTCACCAAGACAGTCCCGTACAGGCAATGCTAGACTTACGGACAACTCGTACTTACGAACGAACTAACATAAAAACAATTAGCCTATATTAAAATTCGGGTTAGATACAATGGTGCGCAATAATGCACTGCTTCAGCGGTTCTTCGGATTACAGTACTTTTATCATTAATGTATTATTATTATTATCATTATGTACTGCATCATGTTTCCGACTTACCTACAAAATCGACTTAAAGACATACTTAGGGTGTGTATCTCGTACCTGCAGGGGGGCTGCCTGTACTGGTTACAGAGCAGAAGTGCTGTTTCCGCGCAGTGACAAAGACCGCCCCATTTACATTCCCGAGGATTACTAACAGACTCAAACTTAATCTGCCTCTTTTTAAATCAGAACGGGTATTGTGGTGACATTAAGGGCTTTCGTGAGGTTAGAATTGTTTCATGATAAGACTTTGGAGTAATTCTCTTTCAGGCATTTTAATGATTTGCGATGTGGTTTCCGCAGCTGACAAATGTTCATGTGCAGGATTACACCGACTTGTTTTATTGCTTTAACAGTGTCTTCTTTATGTTTAAAGGTAACCACTGCCTCTCAGGCCAACATAAAGGATGTAATTCTGTTTTACATAAAGTTAGCTGCTTGGTGAACCTGAACTCTATCCCACAGTCCCCAAGGTTGGGGAGTAGGATGAACCCCTCTCTCTCTCTCTCTCTCTCTCTCTCAGTCTCTCTCTCTCCCTCTCTCTCTCTCTTTCTCTCTCTCACACACGCACGCAAGTTCGTAAGTATAGTTTTTTGGGGACTCTCCATTCATTTCTATGGGGAAAACTCTAACCCCAACATGACGACCTTAATCACTACCCAGCCCTATCCTTAACCATCAGTAATCAAACTAAATACGAGACTAAATACACAAAGTAAGGGAAGCAGTTCATAACCTATAATTCCATTCCTCCTTTTGTTGAAGTTGTATTGCTAATTTTCGGTGACTAAAGCATTATGGGATTTATAGCTAGCAATATGGTTTTATTTGATGAAGGTCCACCGTGCAACACTTAATGTTAAAACTTGGATTCGAAGCTAAGGAATAAACATTATTGTAGGCGAATTACATATTTATTTATTCAATTGCAAGTGCAACACCGTGGTAAAATGCATCTTGTGTAAAGACAGTGGTAACCTAAAGCCGTAAAAATGTGGCTTGTTGCTATGACACCATGCAAAGATGAGAGCAGACATGTGTTGCACACAACAGTTTGACGGTGATTAGTTATTCCTCTAATGTGATAAATGCCCAAGCTTGGGCTGCAAACCAGCTACATAAGCAGAGGTACTACTTCTTGAATAATATCCAGGTATGTAATAATGCAAAATGGACACAGTGAACTTGATACCAGACAATTTTTTTCTGCTATTTTTACATGCATGAGTTGGATACACCCTTACAGGTGGGTGGGGGGGGGGCATAAGTGGGGTCTTAATTCATACAGAGGGGCCAACCTTATCATTAGCCAATGATGTGTTTTGAATCTGTGAGTGACAGGGGAGGTCACAATCTATGGGCCAATCAGCTTTCCAGTATCCCTGTAGCCCCGCCCCAGTATGCACCCCCGCACCCATTAGAGAGCTCTTGAGTATCATGATTATAAAGCTGAAGATGCTTCATTTTCGGAAGCCAATGGCCGCCCGTACACATGCACTAGCTGCTTAGCCCATCGTCGTTTTCACATGAGGGATTTGTGTCTGTTTCGTCCGCTTGTGTTCACACAGACTCCCAGCAGGAAGTCCCGCCCTCAGGGCTCTCCGCCATGCTGGCCCGAGCATGACTGGCAGCGCTGCAGGCCGTCCGGGTAGCACGCTGGGCAGCGCAGGGCGCGGATGGACTCGTTGAAGCGGTTGGCGAGCATGGACAGCTTGCTTCCATGGCACTGGGAGCAGGGAGTGCAGCCCGAGCCCCCACACTGCGGACACAAGGCCTCCTGCAAGCAAGTCAACCACACGCAGTTCCCTCACTGACCACTAGAGGGACCGGTGTCCCTTGTGCAAACTGACACCGACGGTCATCGTCATCTTGATAAATGAACTACACCAACAAAGACTGCTTGTGTTTGCGCTGGGAAAAAAAAGCACCGAAGGGGGAAAAACAAACAGTACCGCAAAACCTTCCTAAAACATCACAAAGATGCAACAACAGATATTTAATCACAAGCAGCCTCTGTCATGCATGATAAATCGATTATCCAAACATTCCAACACACACAATACACAGCAGATGATGCAAAAACAAATAACTGTTCATACACACTTTATAAAATTTGCCTTTGCAGTGTATTTAATGTAATGTGTGGAACCTCTTTTCTAAGAACTGAATTATAACTATTTATTATGTATGCTAATAAACACTGACTGCTTTTGTTGCATGTTCTCAAGTGTTATATGTGCAGTATTTAGTGTTATTAATACAAATGGACAGTATTGGTGTAAATGTACTGTGCATGACCTGAAATGGTCTGTCTATATCTATTTGTCTATCTGTCTGTCTATTTGTCTGTATGTCTGACTGTCTGGTCATCTGTTTGCATATTTGTCTGTCTGTCCGTCTGTCTGCTCATCTGTGTCTATCTGTCCGCCTGTCTGTCTGTCTGCCTGTCTGCCCATCTGTTTCTGCCTGTCTGTGTCTGTCTGTCTGTGATGCTGTTACCTTGTCTGCGGTTTCAAGGCCATCTTCGTCCTCCCAGTGAGAGCATAGTGACCCGTGGTAACGCTTTCCTCCTCTTCCTCGCCCATGCGGGTCCTCTCCTTCTCCGTCCTGTCTCTGGACAGAGGTCTTCATCAGTTCTGTCCTCCTCTGAGGGGACCTGACGATTCGCAGATTACTGGTGTAGATGATAATCTTCCCAAAGTCCAGCACGGACGACTGGAAGACACGGCCCAAACATGCTAAGGTCAACAGAACACATTCTTAACGTTACCCAACCACCACATCCACACAGAATCCCACTCAGCACAGCGGCAGAACCTCAAATCACATACATCTGCATATCGTTAATCACTGACGGCCTTTTAGCACCGGCTAAATTAATATGATATGGTCGAGCTTATTATGCAAATTGGAATTCAGATGAAGGTGATAATGTTAATTTCGTCGTCCGAGGAAACATCCTACCAGAGATGACGAGTGGGTTACTTGGATGTTGTGCCACTAACATTGTGCAAACATTCTGATGTTCTATTCTGTTGACCCGCTTACCTAATTTTCTTCCTTAACAATTCTTATCCCCATGACAAGCAACATCTCATTGTTGGTAATAACTCATTATAATTATTACATTGTTTTAGCCATATTGTACATATTTCACTGTATTTACGCCAACATTTCTTGCACTGCACTCCTGCACTTTTATACATTTATCAACCACACATAAACATTGTCTTTTTCATTGTACCTGCCCATTGTCTTAACTGTGTATCTACTGTATGTACGAGGGTCGTTCATAACCTGAGACTAATTCCCTGTCTGTGTGAACCTGCACTTTATCCTTGTTTCTTCTTCTATACTGAAATTCATTTACCATAATGCACATATTTATTACTTTTTTTGTTACTTACTCCTAAATTGCACTGCTGTCTGTCCTGTATTGCACTGGTGTTTGTCCTGTACTTTACTGCTCTTCATCCCTTATAGCACAACACTTTGAAATGTATTGCACTGCTGTTTGTCCTGTAATGCACTGCTGTCTGTATTATATTGCCCTGCGGTCTGTCCTGTATTATACTGCTGTCTGTCCTGGAATGCACTGCTCTCTGTCCTATATTGCACTGCTGTCTGTCCTGGAATGCACTGCTCTCTGTCCTATATTGCACTGCTGTCTGTCCTGGAATGCACTGCTCTCTGTCCTGTATCGCACTGCTATCTGTCCTGTATTGCACAGTTATCTGTCTTGAATTGCACTGCTGTCTGTCCTGTATTACAGTTATTTGTCCTGTATTGCACTGCTGTCTATATTATAATGCACTGCTGTCTGTCCTGCCCCCATTTCCCTACCATGTAACCATAAAATAAGAATTTCACTGTCTCCCACGGAACACATGTGACGATAAAGCTTCCGAATCTGATTCTCAATATACGCGCAGAACAGAGCAGTGAGACGAAATCCGTGGGGGGAAACACTACGAGTCCTTGGAGATTTAGCCTCCTTACTGTTGGCCAGGTCCAGGAGAACCGGAGCCAGTACTCACTCTGGAATCCGCTGGTGGCGAGCCGCCGCAGGTAGCGAGTCTGTAGCTAGTCAGGCCTCTGTAGACGTTTATCCTCTGGGCAGTGAGCCCGGGGGAGGTGCCCATCCGCTCCTCCGGGGACTCCTGGAAGCTGGAGAGCTGCTCCGCCTCCAGATGCTGGGGCGCCTTGCCATGCATGAAGCTGCGCGGGTACTTCTCCTCGGGGCTGTCCAGCTCCTGGCCGTCCTCGTAGACGTGCTTCAGCACGCGGCCGCTGTACGAGGACGCGATCTTGAAGCGCACTTTCCGCGGCTTGCCGTCGTACCTCTGGCTGAGTTTCCTCTGCGGGTCCTCCATGTCACTGGCGTTGGCGTTGGCTGCCCTGAGGTCCGGCGGAGGGACGCGAACCTGAAGTGGGACTGAGTGGAGCTCACCTGAGGCAGGTAACCGACGTCAAGCCTGCCCACCCCTGTCTACACCCCCTGAATAATTCAGCCCTGGATCGGATACAGCGCGGCAGCGGGGAAACGATAGCCTCTCATTAAATAATCATTCAGGGGGCAAATGCAAGATGCACACCTTTTCCTTAAATTGCAACGCCCTTAAAAAGTGGCTCAACATACGGAGAAGACGAGGGAAAATTTCCACGGAAAGCTGCGTTTTTGCCCACGTTCCGCAGAAGCATTCAAAGTCTGACCGGCTCTGAAGGTCAGCTCTCGTCTCGTCGGACAGAAGGCCTAATTGCCGATGCATAAAGGATCGACTGCACAGTCCTTTTAAGTATTTTTTTCTTCTTCAGCTCAGTCGGATCGACTTTTAGCTTCGCAGCACTGCAGCCAGGCCCTGTCGCTCAAATAACATTTTACTGCTCGACGTCCTTTTCTCAGTACTGTATATTATTCACATCAACCAATCAGAATAGGTTTGATGCAAGGAATGACTTAGTAAGAGGAGCATTACAGGATTACAGAAATCTTTTTTATAGAGAACTTTTTAAATCCTAATAGAGCCTCTCCTCAGGTTACGATGGGATTACATTCCGACAAACCTAACGTAAGGCGAAAATATCGTACGGCAAAAAAAGCATTTTAATACAGTTCACCTAAGCTAACAAACATATTAGCCTAGGTTAGCCAACCTCAAGCAACTGGGCAAAATCATTAACGCAAACCCTATTTTATAATAAAGCGTTGAATATCTCATGTGATTTACCGAAGAATGTGCTGAAAGCGAAAAACGTTTACCCATAGCAAAGTCGAAATATCGTAAGATGGACCGTCGTAACCTGAGGAATGTTTGTTCATGAAATAAGGATATAGATTGCATTCTCTGTGGGTTGGCATTTCCTTCAGAAACTCACACCCAGACACACTTTCTCCTCCACGTAGATCAGGTTCGTTGGTGACTCTAAATAACTTTTAGACTTGGGTGGTCTGCACAAGATAATCACCCTGGTAATTGCATAATAACCATAACCCAAACCATAATTGATTAAACTGTTTTTTTTTTTTTGGAAATGAATGCATGGAACCGGTGTCCTGCCAAGGGTGTCCGTTGGGTAATCCCAAAGTGTTTCATCCTAAATACCTTACACTATGTCCCTGAAGTCCATGGAAGACAGACAGATAAGAAAATGATAGACAGATAAACAGATAAACAATAGGATGGACAATTTTCTTCTGAAGCTTATAGAGCTCTCCTTGGGGCAGGTTCAAGGTCAAAGACTAGGATGTATTTAGAGGGGATTTGTCAACCAATCAGAGAGATTGCAGCCAAAGGAAGGCGGGTCTTAAGACCAAGAGTGACATGTCAATTATCCGAGGGCAGCCTTCCCATTGGGTGATGGACAGAGCTTCTGAGAGTGTGAAACAGCATAAAAGTGTGAGGGAAAAAGTGATGTTTGCAAGCAATTAAAGAATTTTGTTTGTTTGTTAGTTTGTTCACGCGTGAAAATATTTTTTTCAGAATGTGAGAGTCCTGGCACTAGAGAGGAGGGAGAGTCTTGAAGTGTTTTGTTTTTGTTTTTGTCAGCAGGAGACATTCGGACATTCCAAGCCAGCAGGAAAGAGGGGGGGGGGGTAGTGAGGAGGGGCTGGTCTTGGCTGCCAGGGGCTTGAATTGAGCACGAGAGTGACTGGGAGTGAGCAGGCGGTGTGGAGCTGCACTGGGCCCATGGTCGCGTCTGGGCCGCTGTCCGTGGTCCTGCAATTTTCCTCCTTATATCAGCATCACAGCCCACACTAAGAAAACACACGTTCCTAAAGAACAAGGGATCCGTGTATCTGAATGCTGAGCTTTCAAATAAGCCTTTTTACCTGCATATTTTGCTGGAGTAATTTAGGTTAAGTGCTTTGCTCAAGGGTATTAGAGCAGGGCCCCCGCTTGGGACGTGAACCAGCAATCTTCAGATTATGAGTATATGTTCTTAACTCTGCCCCAACCTGCTCTACTTCAGCATTTCATAACTTCGCTAACTTTTGTAATTTTTCCCTCTTTGCCTTGGCCTCTGACCTGCTTACTTGCCACTGCTGTTGCTGCTCTAGTTAACTATTTCTGATGGGTTTTTTTTGCCCTTTTTCTGACTCTGTTATATTCTGTGCAACATTATGTATGAAAAAATGACTTATGAGGTTAGGATACTGCCCGCCCCCCACCCCCAGACAGGTACGAGGGCCGCAATTTCACTGCAGAGGTCTGGTGCAAACCAGTCCACTGGAAGCTAAGTGCTTTACATTCACTGAAAATGAAAACAGGGTTACGTAACATTAAACACAGACATGTAATGTAAGATTTATACACAGCTTTATATGTTTTTCAGTGCTAGGGTGTAGGAATGTGCTGAGGTCCCACTGGACAAATGGGACGACGATGCGGATTGTTTTTCAGCTGCAAAATAATGTCACCCCCCCCCCCACACACACACCCAGAGAGATTCCACTTAAAGTATTTTCTCTCAAGGGGACATCTACTCCTTTACCAGCCTGCCAAGTAACACCCACCCCGCCGAAGTGCTTTCCCCAGCATCAGCACTCCCCAGGCACGCATCGTCGTTCAGGGATGCTAAAAGTAGGTTAGCGCCGGTTCTTGGGGAAAACATCCGGGGTCTGTGTTTGCTGAAGAACGCGGACTGCTCCAGGTGCCTCGGAATGGAATTTCACCAGGTTCTGCCGTTTCCATGGCTGGTTGCTAGGTCTCCTCTGTGATGCTCGTTGACGACATTTATCACTATAACGCAAACCATGAGGCTAAACGTTAAAAAGCGATGCCTCCATTCATTCGTTATTAATTCTCGTTCGTGCGCCATGAAGTTTAGCCCGGCCTGATTATTCTGCTCCTTGTTCCAGGGACAGTTAGCTCTACTATCTTAATCTGACGTTTCGCCTCGCTACGCCAGAACGTCCTCACTTGGTCTAATTTGTTCCCAGCTAAATTTAAAAACAATTACTTACGCCCAACTGTCGCTCTTTAAAAGAAGCCGAAGACATCCAGAAAGCAATGGACTTCTCTGAGTCAGTGTAATTAATCTGATTGCCCTCAGCTTGCAACAAAATAAATGAGGCTTCAGCACCAACTATGGGTGAGATTTACATGTGCTGTTAATCACTAACTGGCACCATCCAATGGGAAGAAAAACCAGTCTGCAAAGACTGCAAAGCTGCAAAGACCCACGAGTGGCATCAGTTACTATTCCTGGGTCAGGGGTGTGGTACAGGTGATGGGGTCATTTGATTAGATATATATCAAGACCAATCACATTCAAATTAAGGAAAGACCCCACAATACCACACTCAGGAAAAATGGCCGTCTTTGTTTGCATTAAGAAGAATTCCTTTTCCAGAAAAGCATGGAACTCGGTCTGTGTTTTCTCTGACTCTCATAGTCCGTTTCCCACGCAGGCCAATCGAACGTGATATGGAGCGTCACGTGATCGCCGACAGCGTATCCCATCAACAGCATGTCAAAGACCATTTGCTCGTGCCATCAGGTTATGAGGATAAGTCACAAGTCAGTGTTACTCATTAGAATCAAGTTCCTGTGAAATCTCAGGATGCATCACTGATCACTTCTGCATTTGGGGTGACGCAGGGGGGGCAGCGTGTGACTCAGTGGAGTGGGATGCAGGACCTGTGGTCAGGAGGTTGTTGCTTCAAATCCCACAGGCGGCAGGGTGCTTCCACTTTTGCGCCCCTGAGCAAGGTTTTTGAACCTAGTTGCTACAGAGACTGACCCTGCTTTTTCAAAAAAAAAATGTGTATCTCACTTTAGATAAAAGTGTCTGCTAAAAAAACAAAATGGAAGCCAGACAGCGGGGCAGAGACTTTCTGCTCACTGCCATGGCTGACAGCTGGAACCTGGAGTCAATCCTAGGAAGGGCAGGAAATGACACATCATGGACAGGATGTTAGTCTGTTCCAAGCTGAAAATACATGCCCTAGTCACTCAATTACATGGACTTCAGGAGGATCTCCAACACGAGGAGACTTGTGCAAATGCACATCTGGGGGGTGGTTCCACAAAACAGGATTTCTCAGTTAGCTGGGTTAACTTAAGCTAGAATTCATGGTTGTCCAATAGGAATGCTCCTTACCTCTTATTGGATGATCATGACTTCTAGCTTATGTTAACCTAGCTATTTTAGAAATCCTACTTCGTGGAACACCTCCCCGAATGGGGTTAGTACCCGAATGGGCTTGGTACCCCATACTCTTGTGGTGTGAGACTCCAGTGCAACCCACTGAGCCACTGAGCAACATCTGTGACTAGAATTTCTGAGAAGATACTACGAGTCATTTCACGACAGTCAGATACATTCCAGTTTATATATTCTGCCCTTGTCATGACTTAAGCTATCCCGCAACGTTAAGATAAATGAACAGGGAACACGGGATCACGGTGAAGATAATCGGTTGAAGATTCTCTGCGAAGTTTAATCCCTCGGTGGACAGCTTCTTAAAAGACAGCAGGTACTGAGTTAGCGTTCGAAAAAATCACTTTGTTAGCTTTCCTGGAAATAAGTAATGGTGGAGGCTAACGCTAACAGCTAATGGTCTAAGTCACATGGTCTTACGGTAAAACGTATATCAATCATTACGATGAACAGGGCTGTGCAGTGCAGGGTTTATGCATGTTGAGTATGAGACTGTGTGGTGGTGTACTGGCTGGGGGGGGTAAGACCATGGCCTCAAATTTCTAAGACTGGGGGGGTTTGAACCTCCTTAGTCTGTGACTGTGAGGCCAGTGGCAGAGAGGCAGAGAGCCCCCAGTCTCCTGTTCTGTGCTCCCTGAACCCTGTACTGAATAAGCAGCTATCCTAAACAGTGCTGAAGGGCGGGGGGGGCTTGGACACACAAAATCTTACCCATATCAGTCGAGCACCTGCCCCTCGAAAAGTCAGAAAAACCAGCTACCCAAACTGCATGCCCCCCCCACTCCCACAAGAAGGACATACTAAGGCAACACAAAGAGGGAGATTCAAAACAGCACCCCCTGGAGGTGTGAGTTAGCAGTGCAAGCCACTTAGCCACTGCCCTGCCCACATGATTTTTTAATACAGCACATATTCATCAAATATGTTTCTTTGTCTGTAATAAGTAATGTAAAGAAATATTTAAACGTATAGCCTTGAGCAATGCTAATCTCAATATATAAGAAGCCTTTCAAAGATATTATGCGCTTTTACAGCTTCGTGATTTTATGCCTCCTTGGCAATGGGCCGCGTCCAATAACGTTTCAGTTTCGACTGAGCTGTATATGGCCTGTGATGTCTGGGTAATATGCACAGAGGGCCGTTAAACTGGATCACGCAGCATTCAGCCAGCGTATGGTCACACAGCGAGGCTCCGCAGATGTTCCTTTCTCCAGTGGGGGGCAGTGCCAGGAACCAGTTGGGGGGGGGGGGGGGGGGGTTGAAACCTCTAGAACCAACAGGACGGCAGGTGGTGTACTGGTTAAAGGAGACGAATATTTAAAAGGGTTGCTTCTTCAGATTTCAGAGTGCTACATTTCCATTCCGGCAAAGCATCAGAGAACGCGTCTTGTGTAAATCGCCCGTGGACGCGCGCGCCTGCCAAGCCCCCCAATTCGCAACGTGTTACGCCCGCAAGACGGTGCATTTCATCAGTACTTCCTCAGACTCCATTTCCATGGCCTGGGTGAAGAAGACGCAGAGGGAGGGGGGTAAAGTCGGCTTCTGCGGCGTCCCCGGCCCCGGCTACGCGCCCTGCATAATTCAACAGACCGCCGAGGTCTTCGCCGCGCCCGAGATGCGGGGAAGCCGCGACGCCTCCCGGCGCGCAGTGCACGCGCGTCTTTGAAGAGCGCCGGGCGCGCACCAGCTAACGAGCGGAGCGCGCTCCCCGCTTCCCTTCCTGAGGGAGCGGACGCGCACCAGGTGCTCAGGCGCGGAAGAGACAAGCGAAGCGCGGCCGCAAGAAACTTGCGCAGGAAGATCTCCGGGTCGCTAATTGGATTAAGTCGTTACTGCAAATCAACGGAGGGGTGCAGTTTTATGTGGTGTATAAGTGCCGCAGAGTTTTGATTTTTTTTTTTGTTTTTGTTTTTGCTCGTTTTCCCAAGGTAAAAACTAATGTAGCGTGTAAAACGCGCTAATGCAGCCTACTAATTACTTAGCAGGGTGAAAAGTTTGCTCTGTAGTGAGGCACGACGTACTTTATGAAATATGAAATGCTGGAGCGTACGTGCGTCACTCCGGTAAACGGGATTTGCACCGCGTCCAGCTCCGCTCACCCAGCCAGAGAGGAAGGTGGGCAGCGGTACACATCTGGCTGCTTGTGAATCCCCGACGCCCCAGCTATGCAGCCGCCCGGCACAGATGGGCTCTGCTCCGTCAAAAGCCTTATTTATTTATGCTTGAGCGTAATGGACGATTTCTTTATAATACTTGTTCCAAACCAGAGTCATTTTCATTTGTGGATGCAGTGATATAATATAATAAGATTCTCCCATTATAATTGACCCACGAAATTAATAGGGATGACACTGTATTAGGTATCGGGGAGTTTACCGTTAATAGAGTGAGGATTTCTAGGACATGATATATATCCTGCGAAAGAATATGTGTACAGTGAACTTCATATGAATGACTGAAAGTGCATCCATCTCCATCCAGCACGGTCTCTGAGTTCCCTATAAGCTGCACTCCATCTTGATAAAGTTTTAATGATTCGGTCGATTGTGAGAAAACCACCTTTCTGCCTCTTCATCTTGAAGACCACAGTCCCACTTTCAGCCCCTGTGATTCCTCGGCCTCCTTCCCATCCTATTACCCCCCCCCCCCCCCCCCCCACACACACACACACACCC
>JAODJU010000048.1:4788349-4799582 GCA_026776725.1 Gnathonemus echidnorhynchus
GGGTACTTCTCTTGCTGGTAATACTCCAAAGTTGACATTCAGTATCGGAAAGACTCTCCTCTGACAGTGTGAGGACTCCCGACCTTCAGCTCCTCAGAAAGTCCTTCATGTCTTCTCCCTAAATGTCAGTCTTTGAGGGGGGGGGCATTGGCTAGTGGAGGGTTAATCGTGCTGCTACTTGAGTTGTTTGAACACCGCCCCCCCAAAACAAAATTATCCAGAAAGATCCAGAAAAGGAATGATTAAGGCTTAACCGCCCCCACCACCCCCCACCTCGACAATTTTTACCCGGTAACGGCACTGCTCCTCACATGTAACTCCCACCCACCCAAAACTCTTACACCCAACTCTCCAATTTCAAAAACATTAATTCAATAAGATATAGGTGTGAAGTGAAAAAAATACATACTCTATATTCATGTCATGTCACAGCAGAAATCAGGCCTGTTTGTGCTATACATCCAATTTGTTTTGCCACTTTGCCACGACATTATACTCCGACATGAACATGACCAACATCCGTTCTATTAGATATTTGACAAACTCTAGAGGAGACTATTGAAAGAAATCAATTGGACAAAGAATATAAGCTAGCGGGAGGAACAACCACATCAGATGCAGCTGAAAGTCCTGTTTCCTCACTACTAAAAGCAGAGAATCGCACGTCAAACGTGACACCCGCCTTTGAAACAGGCTGACGACTCTGATAAAGGGTTTGTTGATGATTACCTTAGATCTGAAAAACACCATGAATTTCCCTGTGCGACAATTCTCCTTTACTTCATCATATTTTTTCTGTCACAGACTCAGTACCAATGTAACCCAGCTAGTGGGGAAAATAAAAGATTTATTGCTAGTGAGTATGTTTTCCATCTGGAGACTCCACTGCTCGAGTGTGTACATGGGACTGTAAATATTAGACAGAAAAATTTAATGTTCTGGCCAATTTTTTCACAGCTTCTTATTAAACGTAGGGTTACTGTAAGAACAGTCCTGGTGTACCGCGGTATGGCTCATGACAATGCACTAAATGGGAACACAAAAAGAATCTGTAAACACAGAGAGCCAGAGGTGGCCTCAAACCTACGTCCCTGAATGTGTGATCCCACACAGACGTACTCCGTAGACAAAGCACCAGGCATACGTAGCCGTGTAGACCGTTCTTTGGGTAGGACAGAGCCACGTTACATAGATATGGGAGGAAGAGACAGGGATTTTATTTTAGGATGAGAGTGCAGATGGGTGTAATACAAGTAGGAGAGAGGTACAAAAAGAGAGACACCAAATCCCCGGGGCCTCCTGACTCACAGAAAGACAATACCCCACGCACGTCCTTCCAGAAACGTCAGATTTATTATTTGAATATTCGTTCTTTTATGACTAACGTTTAGAGTAAAAAAATATGTCAAAAGTGTATTTTAACATTAATGTTAAATGTCTTGCGAAACACCTCTATTATCGTGTGATATTTTCATATGTTTAGTCCCATACTATATTTCCACCAGGGATAACAGCCGACTCTTTGTAGTTTCATTCCCACCGATACCGACACATCAGTAACTCCCGTATTATAGGTTATATTCCTAGGGTAATTCAAACTATCCAACTATATTCCTGGGTCAAGATCTTAATAACAGTGATATTGTATTCAGAGCATTACTGAAAGGACACCGCGACATTTACGCTTAGTGGGAAAACGCATTAATCATTCGATAAAGTGACGTCTTGCTGCCGCCTAGTGTTTGAGAGAGGTACAACAGGCCCTGAAAGCCCGTCAGTCCATCCATCCGTCACTGGGGCTTCTGAACGTTTGTCACGGTCGGGGTTGTGGGCGAAAAGCAACATAGAGAACAAGAAAGGCAGGTGCCAATTCACCACAGGGTATACATCCGCACACAAGTATTTTTCAATTTTTATTTACTAAAACACTTGCTTTATCGTTACGGTCTGCTTAACTGCTCGCAGAATCTGGTATCGACACGTCGTAACATTTGACCTTGCTCTTGGGAGTAGCTACGTAGTAAAACGACGCCCTCGAAATGAATTTATGGCTTCCACTCTGCTCGGGAGGCTAGATTGAGGTCTTGGGCCATATTGACATGTGGGTTTGATCGCGTTGCTGGGTTTTTTAAAATACACCCATTAAAACACTGACTTCGTCCCAGCACTGACACCTGCTGTAAAGTATTGGTCATGACACGTAGAAAACCATGTTATAAAAAATGTATACCAACGTTCATTTAACGTCTCCAAATGAAGACACTTTGACTTCTTAAAGGCAATCGTTATTTCCACTTGTTATTTTCAATGTAATTGTTCACGACTGAAATTCCATGCAATTCCATTCAATGCCACAATTTATTATGTCCGTCCTATACATTACATTTAATCATTTATGTACATTTTTTAATTATAACGGAACTTAAATATAGAACAATATAGAATAGAAATTCAACAGTATGTATTGTTAATGTTACATGACGGAGTGCACTTGTACAATCAATTCTATACACACAGACAAGCTGGATTCAAACAAAACAAACGACAACCGACGAGTCATTTAATTCAAGTCACACTTGCTGATTGTTGCGCTGCAACACGTGAGTTCCTTGTCATTAGGTTAATTTTCTGTACCTAATACTGCCCATTATTACTGGTTGAGCGCTGATCTAAAGTTAATCGAAAAACATACTGTCTCCCTTAGTAGAGCATAATACGCATAATCAGCTGTATTATGCTAATTAGCCATCCGTTTTCTACTCGCGTGCCATTTGCGCTCCCCGATTGGTCGTGTTCCCCGCAGCCTCCTTGGACGGGAGCGCTGATTGGCTTTTAATATGGCTCGTGCTGCTGCGCGAGTTGTTTGGACGTAAAGCAGTTTGTGGCACATGGGCTGAAGCGACGCTCAGCACTGGCCATGATAATAGATTATAATACTATGTGTACAGCTGGTAATAAGTGGAGGAAAAGTCTCTAGGATGATCATAGACGATGTGGAAGCTCTGAAGTCGTGGATGGCCAAACTTCTGGAGCCAATGTGAGTACTGATTTGTAGTAATAGTTTCGCTAGCTCTGGCATCAGAGATAAAGCAAACCGCTGTTGGTGCATGTTACTATGTGTCAAGCAGCGACGCTGCCTCCTTATGGAATTTCCCGGCATTTAAGTAAGGAATTGCGCGATTGATGCTTTGTAAAGAAGGCCGCTTCATATGAGGTAACGTGTTTGTGTGCTTCATATACGTTTATTTTCTTAAGATCCACAAACTGCTCTCACTTACATTCATTCACTTTAGGAAGGGCTTCCTCGCCTTGTTTTATTGAGTTAAAATTTTACACGATAAAGAACGGCAGATTACTTTGAAGTAATTCTTCAGCCGTCCAAACTTTGGGTATTTTAAAACCGCAGACGTAAACAGACAACTTGTAAATCTGGGACCTGTCTTGCCGTTTTAAGGATTTTTTGCATATTACCCGGGATGTTTAATTCAAGTGTTTATCTCTGGGTTTGTGCACTTTAGTTTTTACCCTGTCAAACATTCCTATCAAATGAACAACAGAGCAATGCATTCTTGCTTGAAATGCTGACTGTTGTGTTTCGTTTTTTCTTAAACACTTTCACAGATGTGATGCGGATCCTATTGCCCTGGCCAACTATGTGGTTACTTTGGTTAAAAAAGACAAACCAGAAAAAGACCTGAAAGTCCTTTGTGCTAATCAGTTGGATGTCTTTCTGGAGAAAGGTGACAAAGCGGTCACCCTGGCACACTCAATATTCCTATTTAATTCCTTTTTTTGAGGCTATTTAAATAGCTGAACTCTATTATTCAGTTTTATTCCCTTTTCAGAGACCACAGGGTTTGTGGAAAAGCTCTTTCGGTGTCTAATCACCAAAGTCTATTTGGAAGGTCTGGATAAAGACACAAAGGGAATTTCCAAAGTGGAGGGTAAATTTGCCGTGGAAAATTTCGAGGACAAAAAAGAGGTATGGCGCTTATTCCTCATATCTGAGAGCAAAGAAGATGAGCGTGACCTCGTAGTGATTCTCTTCCATCCAGTTTGAACTCTTCTTCCGTCTTTTCTCAGACTGCAGTTGCTGAGGATGATCGAGATGACAGGAGCAGGCGGAGTCCGTTGCGAGGCAGGCTGGATTTAAGTGAATCAAGGCGAGTCCCATCCTTTGTCCACTTCATTCCCCCCTCCACTGATTTATTAATTAGAGGCAGTTCCCGATGTTTTAACAAAAGCCAGTATGAAGCACCTGTGACATGCATGTGCTCAATTTTTGCAGGTGCTCAGGCACCCCCCCGCCACCTGCTTATAAAGCACCTTATTTAGGTTATTATTAACTTTGTAGATACAGGAAGTCCCCAGGTTACAAACAATGTCCATTCCCTAGGCTTATCTTTAAGCTAAACGTAATAATGATAAATATGGGCCAATAATAAAAAGTAATTAAATACATACTGAACTGTATCTTAAGCTGAACATTGTTTTTCTGAACAAAGTAATGCATGTGTTTGTTATTACGGACCATTGTCTTTATCCCAAATTTTTAATATAATAGGCTTTATGGCAGTTCGTTTTGTAAGTAGGAGTCGTCCGAAAGTTGGACTTTCTTAACCTGGGGACTGCCGGTAATGTCTTTGTTACTGTTTATGCATTATTTGTTTTTGCCTTCTCATGTTTTGTGTTTTAGGTTAGATAAACATCTACAATTACTATCTGTCACCGTATATATAGCCCTAGCTGCCTGCGTGATGTGGACGCTGGATTTAACTGATAATTAATGGCATAATGAATTCTCAGAATGTGTCAACTCAAGGCAAGTCATCACCACAGCTCTTATGGGGATGGATGGATATGCTGTGATGGATATCCATTACACATCCCATTTTTTAACATAATAAATTTGTCAGAATAGCAGGTCAAATGAATGTGTGTTACTGTGGAAAAGTGTGTAAAGGGTAAAAGCTGTAATGGGCAAGATTAGTGTTTGGTAATGATGGTCAAAGGAAGCTTCATGAACCGTTTGCTGTATTTCCTGACCCCACTAGATGGCGCTCTCTGTTCAAAAATGGACTCAAAGCATGCCTAATAGTAATCCAAGCGCATCTAGTACGGTCAGCAAATGGTTCATGAAGCTTCCTTTGGCCAGCACTAGCGTTTCCCGACCCATTACTCGGGGACCAGTAGGCAAAAAGGTGGACTGTCTGGCAGGAAGCTGGGAGGGAGCAAAAACATGGGCCATCTCTGGGTCCCCAAGGACCAGGTTGGGGAAACGAGAGATTCCCTGCCTGCGCAGGGCTCACAGCATCCGGAGGCTGGAGGGCCGCCGGAGCAGGGATGCGGTGCGCCACGGAAGCAGTACTGACTCGTACCGGGGGCACCGTGACCAGCGTGCGGGTAGCAGCCATGGCCGTAGCCGCAGCAGGAGCCAGGACAGGGAAAGGACGTGGAACAGAGGTGAGCCCAGCAAGGAGTACAGTGAATTGGGGGTTTGGCTGGCACCCCCTCCAGACACTGAGGACCTGTGGTGACCAAGCACATCCCAACCACTCCATATGTGTGTTGCATTTCACTTTCAGATGGTCTACAACCAATCTGGTTAGATCAGGTGGACTGGAAGCAAAATGTATCCCATGAAATAGCTGTAGGTACTCCAGGAGGGTTTGGAGACCACTGCTGTAGCCTGGCAACTAAACTTACTAATTTTTGGTTTTATATTTATAGAACTTGAGATATTGACATAAAGGCAGTACAGTTCCAGCTGAAATGTTGCTGTGTTTAGCGATGGACAAAATGTCACCTCATAAACCATTTACTGAATTCTTTACTTCCACTAGATGGTGCTCTTGGTTTGCTTTGGGGCATGCCTTGTGCCTTTTTTTTGAACAAAGTACACCACCTAGTGGGGTCAAAAAATATAGCAAATGGTTCATGAAGCGTGGTTTTGTCCATCAGTAGCTATGTGCAATAATGTACCTGATGTAAAGCCCCAGGGGGTTGTGGTATATGTAGTCTTTTATGTTTGGTCGTGAGTCCTTTAGAAAAACATGGCTGGTGTGTGTGAATCAGAGTATAGGTGCAAGCAGGAGGCGGAGAAGAAAGCAGCAGAGGGCTCCAGGCCTGCTCTTACCCCCGCTGCCCACTACTGCGGTCCCCTGACCCAGCTCTCCTCCGAGAGGGACTCCATCCCCGGCTCTGCTACTGTAGTACCCATTCACTTGCCGGACAGCACCACTGAGAGCTGGTCCCATTACTGCTCTGGTCGTGGAGAGGGCACCTCGTTCATCAGGAGCACGGCACTCAAGCACTGCTGTCACGACTATGATGGTGAGCACCCACTGCTGTCACGACTTTGATGGTGAGCACCCACTGCGGTCACGACTTTGATGGTGAGCACACACTGCTGGTGGCTTGTGTTTCACCTGTTTTTTTTTTTTTTTTTTTTTATGTTCATGATTTGTGCCATATTTAGCTACTGGAGTCAGATCATCAAAGATGGTTTGATATTATTGTCGGCCATGTGCCGCTATCACAGCATAAGGCTGAACATCACATCAGTTGTGCCTTGTTGCCATTTGGTGTCCTGAGTCCATCTCCTCTCTAGAACGGGGAGTCTGTGTGCGTGGTGACCTGTGTCCCTTCGACCACGGCATTGATCCCCCGATGGCAGGTGATGTCACCTTGCAGAGAACGATTCCTCTCCCACCCCCGCCCAGCGTGCCACCCCCCCATGCCCACGTGGCACCTCCTGGTGCCAGGATGCCTGCCCACTCTCACTTTCAGCCACAACCTCCTGGCATCTTCCCAGTGGCTGGTAGGTTTATGCTTGTTCTGTTTTTTGTTTTTTTTTTTATCCTCTTGGCATTGTGCTGTTGTTTTTCTTTGACCTGGGCTGGAACAACACTTCATTCTGCATGTGACTTTGTACTTGACTGAATCAATACAGACTGCCGTCTTCCGACAGATAAGTACAACCCAGACGGGTACAACCCTGAGGTTCCAAGCACCACGCCAGTACCCCAGAATTGCCAGTTCATCCCCCGCATCCAGACTCTGAGACCAAACCTTATTGGACTGACCTCTGGAGATGTGAATGTGCAGAACTCTCGAGGTCTCGGCGCTCTTTAGCTTTGCATTTTTGTTAGTTTACGCTTTTTTGGTCTAACTTCTTTCATTTATCAGACCATTTCATGAATCAAAACTTTGAGGAACTGATATCACAGTCTAAAACAGCGATCCTGTGTTGACACACACACTGTATCTGTCATCAGTGATCTGATATCAGTATTTTGTCGGAAATGCGAATTCTGAACTCTTCCCAATAATAACCAAATGCAGTCCAATCTTCCTTGGAAATTATTCTTATCTATTCTTTCTTGGAGAACACCTCGGAAAAGGCTGGTGTTCCCGGCATAGATATTAGGCAGACATGCTTTGCCATATGTTCCTTCAGTGATGTTACACCCCCCTACAGCCATATTTAGTACGATGTTAGTATCATGTCATTGTTCGGGCCTCTGCTGCTGTCAAACGGCATTATAATGAACAGCGTCTGTCCTCTAGGTGCCAACATCGTGATCCAGATGGATCCGCTAGTATCAGCAATACCCAGCAACCCTGCAAGGTACGGTGCTGAACATGAGTGCAGGAAGAGGCGCCCAGGGGCCACTGATGGGGCCCCTCATGGGGCCCCATGCATGAATCCTTGTGCGAACAAGTAGGTGCAGAGGAGGCCTTACTTGATGCACAGAGAATCTACTAGCTACCTACAGAATTGCATTGAAATAGTGTTTTTATTTTACTATTACTTTTGTTGTGTATAATAGTCCAGATAGTTTGCAGTTTTCTGTCTGGAAATTAACCTTTTTGTTAAATCCATACTTATTACAAATATTTTTTCCTTTTTTTGGCTTATTTTGTATTTGTACAATGTATACTTGCAGTTCGCTAAGGAAGAACTAAACGGTCATTGAAAATTGTTTAAATTTTAATAAAAGGTTTAAGTGTCCCTGAATTGCTGTGATACATTTGTTTATGACAAACGATGTTTTTTTTTTTTTTCCATTCATGGTGCCTAATGTTGCTGCAAGTCTTTTTTTTTTTTTTTTTCTCCCCTAGACAAAACTACGGCCATCAGTGCAAGGCAAACATTCAAAAGAAGGGTCACTATGGCAACACTAAACTGGAGGTTCGCAAGATCCCCAGGGATTTGAACAACATCACGAAACTAAATGGGCACTTCAGCAAGTTTGGTACCGTCACCAGTATTCAGGTTTGTTGGGGGGGGGGGGGGGGTTGTCTCTTTTCTTCATTAATAAATTAATAAATTGTATTCTTTACAATGGTAGTAAAGTTAAGATTCCCCTTCGCAAGGGGAAATTCTTGTGCATGCAGCCGTAAATGCATAGAGAACATTTGAACATGCGTCTAGTGCAAAACACGCAAAGTACAAAGAGTACGAATACTGCAAACAAATGAGAGTGCACAAATCGAACGTCGTGAAAAACACAGGATTTTAGAATATTAGGGTAAATACATTTTTGCTTGTAGTAACATAAAATTCAGATTTTATATTTTGCTTTTAAAAATTCTCGTTTTTCTTTTTTAAACAATGTTTTTTTTAAATTGTCAGTGGCCCCTGCCTTGCGCCCATAGGCTCCAGACCCCCAGTGACCATGAATAAAACAAGCGGTTTCAGAAAATGGATGGATAGCTGGTGGCTCGTGAGACTGTCTGACGAGGCCCCCCCGGCCTGCCCCCCACAGGTCATGTTGGGTAGTGACGTGGAGGTGGCACTCATCCAATATGCGACCAACGCGGAGGCCCGGCGAGCTATCTCCAGCACGGAGGCGGTGCTCAACAACCGCTTCATCAAGGTGCACTGGCACCATGACAGCAGGAAGCAGCTATGGCAGCCGAGGCAGCCAGGGCAGCCGGAGCAGCCGGGGCAGGAGGCACGGGGTCCCAGCATGCCGCTGGGCCAGAAACCAGCCAACATTAGCAAGGTGATTGTGTGTGTGTGTGTGTGTGTGTGTGTGTGTGTGTGTGTGTGTGTGTGTGTGTGTGTGTGGGGATGCCAGGGCAAATGCACACATACAGTCACACATAGGTGATTTTACTGAAGATGTATGAGGTGCAATTGCACCCCCTACTGGTGTGATGAAAATACTATTTGAACATTAAGTTGAATAACTTTTGTAAAGTTTATATTTGAAAATGTGGCTTGTCAGTCATATCCACGTTTTTAATAATAATTTATTGCAATTTAGTTGTATTCATGTGTTTTTCTGGGTGAATGACTGCTTGGCCTCTCGCACCTTGCACCCCCTGGGAGAAGAGACCCACAGTGCTGTAGATGAGGCAGACCCAGGTTTACTGTCCTACCTGTAGTAGTAATTTCTTTGTAAAAAGCCTCCTGACTCTGTCATCTACCTGGAAAAACTGAACTGTCACATATACTGGAATTGATTAGAGGTTTGTTTATCGAACGTTCAGTTTGATGTTTAAAATGTGGTAATATTCACTACTGTGTCTGTCAATGTTTCCTAATCTGGTCCACGGGGACCCGCAGATGGTCCACATTTTTGCTCTTGCCGGGAGGGAGCAAAATCATGGACCATCTGTGGGTTCCCAAGGACCGGGTTGGGAAACATTGGTCTATATTAGCATATGACTATAAATGCTGCTGGTTTGTGCCACTTTAGATCACCATGAACACCAAGGTGGGACCCTCCAGCCGCCTGGTCATCAAGGGGACGGCAAAGTCGTTCGGGAAGACGGCCAAAGGTCTCGATGCTCGGGAGGCTGTTAAGAAGAAGCAGGTGGGATTAAGGCTCTGGCTTGCAGGCAATTCACCGAATGTCAATGCATACCCTAATGAACAGCAAGACTGTAGAAGTGAAGTGGTCAGTTTATTTAGAACGAGGAACATTTTGGTAAGTTTTCAGCGCCACAGTTTCAATGCAAAGATCCATTTGTGCAAAAAGTCATGCTCCTTTTAGTGTTCCAGGAACACCTCTGCTAGCCTACCCCAGTGTGTCCCAACCCAGTCCTCAGGGACCCCCAGACAGTCCCATGTTTTTGCTCCCTCCCAGCTCTCAGCAGGGAGCAAAAATGTGGACTGTCTGGCAGGGATCTGGGTGGGAGCAGAAACATGGACTGTCTGAGGGGGCCCAAGGACCAGGTTGGGAAAAACCAGCCTACCCTACACTACTCTGCTCCCTGAATGCACTTAGTGTTACACTTTATGGATTTGAATATATGTCTCATTTGACGCTTGTTTTGTTTGGACGGCAGGTTTGTATGTCACTTTAGTTAAAAGCCTCTGCTAAATAAAACAAATGTTTTTGTAGGTTGTGTTATAACTATGACATAATCCTGTTGACGAGCTATATCATGAGAATATCGGAACTTGTCACTTTGGGTCCCCAGGAGGCGCTAAAACTGCAGCAGGATATGATGAAAAAGAAGCAGGAAATGCTGGAGATGCAGATACAATGTCAGAAGGTCGGTAGGCAGCTCCTGTGCTGGTCCATGCTCCATTAATTCCATCTCGACGTCCCACCTGTGTGACATTTGTGACGTGAAAGTGATTCCTTTTCAGGCTTTGCTAAACAAGCTGGAAAAGTTGAGGGGGGCGGAACTGGAAGAACGGGCTGGTGTCATGAAGATGCTGAAGGAGCTAACGGGGAAGATCTCTAAGCTGAAGGAGGGGATGAATCCAGTGCCCGGAGTGGTGTTACGAGCTCTTGAGTCCAAGTCCAAAATGGATGTGAGTCTTGCTGGTTTGGGTTCCTATTCTCCTGCACGGATGTCATCATTGATGGTCTCCACACGGCCATCTGTTTTCGCTCCCTGACACATCAAGCACATCTGAAATATCAGGGAATCCTGCTTTTGGGATAATTAAGCATTAATCATGGTTCATGAAGCTCAGTTTGGCCATTAGCAATGCTGTATTTTCTGAACCCACAAGATGGCACACTCTGTTAAAAAAGCACTCAAAGCATGTCCCAAAGTAAACCAAGAGCACCATCTAGTGGGGTCAAAAAATACAGCAAATGGTTCATGAAGCTCAATTTGGCCATCACTACTATGCATAGACCAGGGGTGGGCAATCTTATCCACAAAGGGTCGGTGTGTTTGCAGGATTTCGCTGCAACTCCCTAATTAGATCACTAATTAGAGGACTGATTGGCTGAAGAGTCCTCACACCTGGGTTTGAACA
>JAODJU010000048.1:4834993-4850285 GCA_026776725.1 Gnathonemus echidnorhynchus
CCGGTCCCCATAAGGGAAAAAAAAACGGATATTTATCACGTTATGGGGACATTGTGTCCCCATAAGGATAGGTAAACTCGCTCACGCACACACACACACACACACACTAGAAACACTACATTTGCTTTTATGAGGAAAAATTGAACACTTCTACTGTCTCACCAATTTCCAAAGTATTGAGACTATTAAGATGTTAGGTGCAGTGAACTATTTGCTAACTTCAAAACATATCATCCAGTGTTAATTATCGCTCACACTGTCCATAAATGTGCAAATCGCAAGTAAAATCACAACAAAAGTACAGGAATGGTCTGGTTGGCGTGAGGGTCCTTTCTATGGAATTATATCGTTGACGATGAACTTGACTTTGAATTGCCATAATGGCTGGTTGCTGTTGGTGAGCTGGGTACAAAACGGCTCTGTGAAAAGAAAGCAGAGTATTTTATTAACAAATAGGTCTAGATGTTCATGGTGGTGGTGTGTGGCACAGCAGGTTAAGCCTCTGTGCTTGTGCCTGTGATTTCATGATTGTTTGAACTCTGGCTATGCAAGGCTTTTAACTATCCTCCACCCCAAAAAAGAATGGTCCTGGGGTACTGAATAAATGTGTGTGTGTGTGTGTGTGTGTGTACAAACAGATTAGTGGATGACACCATGGCCCCTGGCACTTCACTTAGGATGATTCCAAGGGCCCCCAAGTGACAGGGGGCCTAAAAAATTTGGAACATAACTGGATTGGGGGGGCCCAAAATCTCTCGCAACGCCCCTGGACACTGCTAAATGACAAAACCTGCTAAGGAGAGAACAGTGATCTAATTCTCAATATAGAGAAAATTAATGGGCTTATCATAGATTGTTCTAGGCGCGCCTAGTTCCTTAAAAGGGCCCCTCGGTGCTCTTTTAAGTGCTTCGGCCTTCATATTACTGAGCTGGACCAAAAGCACTGGGGCGACTGTGGCAAAAGCACAGCAGCAGCTGGCAAGAAAGGCCGGTCTCAAAGAGCAGCCCCTCACCCGAGCCTGCAGAGGACTCGCTGGAGAGATTTCATCTATCCATCCATCCCATGATCAGAGGTGTAATTAAAAATTCTGGGGGGGAGCAGATGTATAACATTTCCTGGATGTGTGCTTTATTGTTTTTCCTATTCAGGGTCCCCTGAACTTCTGGGGAATTTGGAGATATCGCTTGATCTACCTGAAGGGTTTTGGCTTGTGGAAGAAACCCAGCTCAGAAAGTTCCAGAGTGGGAGTGTGTATACCCCAACTCATGCTATTTACGTGTAATTACGTATTCTTTTTGTCATGGAGGAGGCTGACTTCGTTTTCTCAGTTGCCACCCAAACTTCCTATGCAGACACTATAAAATGCGGTTCTTTATCAGCTGAGAGATCTCCAAAACCAAACATGATGAAAATCATTTTCGTCCTCTGTGTCTTTGTGCTCTTGGCCAATGGATGTAGCCTTCTTGTGGAATTAACAAAACATCTTCAACAGCTCGAACATCACCAGGGCCATTTCAGCTTTGTAAGTAATCTCTTTTTACGTTCTTTTGCTCTATGACAAGATGCCATTGGACTGAAAGCATGAAGTGTCTCATCGACGTCGTGTAGAATCGGATGATCAAAATGCAGAACTGAGACTCACTAAGTGTAAATGCAGGCTGCAGCAATATGCTTAAGAATGAGAAACACTAGACTAGGCCAATACCAGAAGTAAGTATAGCCGAACTCTATTTCTGACCTGTTTATGTCTCTCCCCTATAGAATACAACGCAACTTTCCTTGCCGAAATGGTCAATGTACAGGAATGCAGTAAGTAAAGTATGTTTTATAATAAACAGCCCTTATTATATATTTTTCTTTTGTGGCACTTTTGCTACTATTTTTATAGTTTCAATGTTAATTCTTTAAGACTAGCATTTATTTGTATTTTTTTTTTAATCTATTTTTTATTACCTTTTATTTAAAAATGCGCGTTGCATTACAGTGCCGTTGCATGGGAAACTTTTCCCGAGAGCTAAAGACACTGGTGAGCAGCGTGACCTGCAACCCCGCTGCGCAGGAATCAATTTGCAAGACGATACGAGAAATTCGCTCAAAGCTGCTGCGGAATATAGAGCAACTGGAGCACAGCGAAAACTCGGTGAGTGCCAGATATTTTAATTAGCTAGATGTGAAGCAAGCAGCCAAAACCTTTTGGGTATTTTGCATTTAGCAGTTGATACCTTTCCTTCAGTCTAAACCTAGTTTTTCTCATTTGGTTATTTTATATTTGCCTTGTTAGGCACATTGCACAAGTCCTGTTCTATGAACACTGTAAATCTTTAAACTCCTGAATTTTCTAGGGTATTTCTAGCTAAAGGTTTCCATCACTTATGAGCTTAAAGACGATAATCTGCAGACCCCTCATATAAAGCCCCGCGGTCTGCTTCAAGTTTGGATGTAGACTGTCCTAAGGACGCCCCTTTGTATATATGCCATAATACAGCTCAGTGGTTCAGACCCCTGTGCCTATGATGAACCAGATGGTCACTGGTTCAAATTGTGGTGTCGATAGAGCGATTTCACCATTGGGCCCCTGAATGTGGCCCTTTTGCCAATTGCTATGAGGACTGTCTTACCCTGCAGTCCAGAAAAAGAAATATATATATATGTTCATAGGTAATAATATATTTGATGATTTTGTAAGTTTAACTCACAATAAATTTTTTTGTCTTTTCATTGCTAGGTGAAAACTGGTTGCTTCTTCCGAAACGTAGCATCCAGTGACATAGAAAAAAACAAAACTTCGATCATAAATTCCTACTTGAAGTTTGTCAGACACGGGAATGAAGTGTGTCACACCTGCAAACACAGAAGTGCGGCGCACACATGATAAATTACCGGAGCTTTGTAACTGAGGCTCTTCAGCGCAAAATACCTCCCTCTATTTGAATGTTTTATAGGAGCAAATCCTTACATATCTGAAGTATTCCCTGTATGATACATACAGGCAGATAACAGCCACATTGGTTTTTTTTCACATTTTTGTGAATTCTTGTGAATTTGCATGTTTATTTATTTATCAACATATTTATTTATTTATTTTAATATTTGGCTATTTATATAATATGGATGGAAATTTAAAAATGAGTTGAATAAAGTGATTTATGCTGGAATTCCAGAATCATTCTGTTCCACCTCTTTAAGCCAGTTTGGTGAAACTTAACTTTAATTCTAACAAGCTGTTGTTGCTACAGAATACTTGCAGAGGAACTTTCCTGTGGGTGCCAAGGCCAGTTTCAATACTACAACAGCTCCTTTGATGTGCTAATGTAATTATATTTACCATATACGGATACATATAGAAATTAAACTGTCGTGAATTGAAGAATTACCAAAATTACCAAACAGAAATTAATGTAATAGATACTGATAAAACTTCATTAATAAATGTTTGCATTACACTATATGGACAAAAGTATTGGGACACCTGGTCATTACATCTACAGGAACTTTTATGACGTCCCATTCAAAACCCATAGCCATCAATATGGAGTTGGTCCCCCTTTGCAGCTATAACAATGGCATCCTGGCATAACTCCTGCTATCCGCCAAAGCCAGACTCATCCATCAGACTGACAGCAGAGAAGCGTGATTCGTCACTTCACAGAATCCGTTCCCACTGCTCCAGAGTCCAGTGGCACCGTGCTTTACATCACTCCATCCAACGCTTGGCATTCTGCTTGGTGATGTGAGGCTTGCATGCAGCTGCACAGCCATGAAGCCCATTTCCTGAAGCTCCTGATGCACACAGTGTTTGTTCTGGAGTTAATGCTGGAGGAAGTTTGGAGCTCCGCAGTTACCGAGTCATCAGCGCGTTGGTGACCTTTACACACTGCGACTCAGGGGTCAGAGACCCCACCAACAGAGCGTTGGTGACCTTTACACACTATGCGACTCAGCACTGAGACCCCGATCTGTTACTTTACATGGTCTGACGCTTCATGGCTGAGTTTCTGTTGTTCCTAAACACTCCCACTTTGCAATAAAACCACTTACAGTTGACTCTGGAATATGTAGCAGGGAAGAAATTTCACAGACTGAGTTACTGCCAAGGTGACATCCTGTGACAGAACCACGCTTGAATTCACTGACCTTTTCAGGATGACCAATTCTTTCACAAACGTTTGTAAACCTGACTGCATGGCTAGGTGCTTGATTTTATACACCTGTGGCAATGGGTCTGAATGAAGCACCTGAATTCAGTGACTGAGGGGCATGTTCCAGTACTTTATCCATACAGTGTATATCTGTGTGTTTTAACAGCAAACATGTGTTTCTTAAGTGAGCACACAGTATTCCTCACTCACCATCACCGGCAGCATTAGCCAAATCTCAACATGTATCACATGGTAAAAAAAAAGATACTGTCAGGTGAGCAGACGATGACAAAATACAAGAAGAGGCGGAAGATTCAGGCGTATTCAAAAGTAGGGTATTTCAAAAGTAATCAGACAGCGGACATCATGAAGTCCCCTTCAGATTTGTTCCTCAGTATACGTGTGGCGTAACTCTCACCAGCGAGAGTTAAACTTTCCTATTGGTAGATTACACTGCGTCATGTCTGTATGTGAACATTAGAGGGCAGTGTAAACCAAACTGTCTATCGATGATGAACAATTTGCATATTTACACTTTTACATTCATAGAAGTCGGATGTTAACCAATGTGGATTGTTATAAAATGCACTCATATACACACAATACAGTACAAAAGTCTTAGGCAAAGGAACGGTTTAAAGCCATTTATTTAGATAAGTACACATTTGCTCAGAGTAAAAACGTTACTTAACATCAGAGTAACATTAAGAGTAACAATAAAAACTAACAAGAATGTCTCCTGTTTTCCAAAAATTCACCTACTTCTTTCTGGATGGCTAGATGAACACTGCTTCAGTTCCCAAACCACTTCTCTCCTTAATTAATTGCTAAATTTCACCGTGAGCTCACTATAATTATTTAATTTAATTGGGTAAAAAGCTGTCAATTACCCAAACATGGTATGCAAGTGGCTGAGTCAAAAAAATACATCGATGTATTGGATGGTTGCTGCAAATAAAACTGGAGGTTTTGAAATGACTAAGCTGACACACTTTTACAGATGTAATACCATAGTTTCACAACAAACATGAAGATGATTTAAATATCATTTTCTTTGACTACCTAAGACTTTTGCACAGAACTGTATGTGCATTTTATGTGTGTGTGTCTCTCATTCGCTCTCTGTGTATATATATATGAGAGAGAGAGAGAGAGAGAGAGAGAGAGAGAGAGAGAGAGAGAGAAAATATTTGTGTATATCATAACCTGAACTTAGATGGATATTTTACGCAGATCTATGCAGCGCAGTGTACTGTGAAGGCATGTACACCTTTGTTACCCTGTATCAGGCCTGTGATACGTGCCTGATATCCTACTCATTATGTTCATCTACTCGCAAAATGGCATTGCGTTTTTCAAGTGACCCCTTACTCCACTGGTAACAACATGGAATAGACCGAAAAAAAAAAAATCTATAATGCCTTAGATCTGTCATTCACACCAAAATCTCAACTGAGCCTTGTTCCCCTGAACAGCGATTTAGGATCTAGTAAAGTGGAACCCTGACAGTTCTCTGGAGAACACCTGTATTTCCGTGTGAATGACAAGGGTTTAAATCCCAACCATATATGATCAATGCCATAGGAAGATTTGTGTAGTTCTGTAAAAGTACTGATGGATATTTTATGAAGGGAATGGATTTTTAATTTTTTTTTCCACAAAGTACTGAGTATCGCTAAGAGGTTTTGGCAAGATGTGCAACAATGTAGCTAAACAGAAGATGTCAATGACACGGAAACGCCAGAGTCATGCGGTACAGAAACTAGACGGTGGATTAGCTTAGCGCCCCGTCATGTAGTGAGACAGTGAGCCCCATCAGCAGGAAATCCTGTGGGCTGTACAGAATACTAAAATAACAGCACTGATAGCCCAAGCAACCGTTTACCCAGAGCCAACCAGGTTGAAACTTGCACTAACCAATTAGAAGTCTGTGTAGTGTGTCATCGTGGGATTTCCTCTGGGGGTCCCTGGTTTCCTCCCCCCTCATAGTCCAAAAACATACTGAGGTTAACTGGAGTTACCAAATTCCCCATAGCTGTGTGTGTGTGTGTGTGTGCCTTGCGATGGGTTGGTGCCCCATCGTGGGGTGGTCCCTGCCTTGGGCCCACAGACTCCGAAGTCCCTGCGACCCTGAATAGGACAAGCAGTTATGTATGTATATACAATGTATGTATGTATGGATTATGTGTAGTGACAGGCCATTGCCTGTAGTGATAGGCCATTACGTGTAGTGATAGGCTATTGCCTGTAGTGATAGGCCATTGCCTGTAGTGATAGGCCATTGCCTGTAGTGATAGGCCATTACGTGTAGTGATAGGCCATTTTGATGCATTTTTAAAGCTTCATTTACATGGTATGTTTCAAAAAAATCAAGCATACTTACTACTTAACCACACAATATGTACAATTGCCATATTTTAAAAAAAATTTTTTGATCACATTTTAAAGTTTGTTTTGTATTACTTTAAAGTGGTAAAACAACATAATGCCTAATTATAACTGGTCATTATCTGATATACTGTATTCCATTCACAACGTTGACATTTTGCTTTTATGCTAAATATTAGATCAGATGCATAGCGCCTCCTTGTGGTTTTACAGAGAAATCATTTTGACTGGGTTGTGTGTGTTGGTACAGGATCTGTTTCCAGTTCACTGGAGGGTTTGGATGATTATAAACAATCATCAATGGCAAAAAAAGGTGTAGATGGGGCATGACACTGCATCTGTCATCAGAAGGTTGCTGGTTCGAATCCCATGAATGGAAAAATCATTTCACCATTGGGCCCTTAAATGAAGCCCTTATCCCCCAACTGCTCGAAAACAAATATATGTCACTTTAAATGAATAAAATGTTAATTTCGCACTGGATTCCAAAAGGTTGTCAGTCCGAGAGGCGGCCGTGGACTGAGAACATTAGTGTGTTCTTAAAGGCAGTGTTTCATTTAAAAAGGACTCAAAGGAAAAATAAATTAAACAGGGAGAACTAGAAAAGGAATTCTAGCTATGGGCATAAACAGCCTAAGGCAGACATCTAGGGAAAGCACATCAATTACACCTTCAGTCTAGAAGGACACAGGAAACGCATCATCAGAGGCTGGCAAATATCACCGAATATATATCAGAAACTCCTTCCATTTTCAGTACAGGTGTTGTGAGGTGCCTCTACGGGTTGGAAATCTTTTTAGCATCCAAGAACCTTGCTGAAACTGCCACGTATGATGCTTCTCTGGAGTCCATGATGAAAATGTTTTCTGCACCACGGGCAGGAAATACATTAGAATTATCTCACCAGGCGCAAATCCTCAATGAATATGTGAAAATTACAGAGCTGTAAGTCTCACCTACTGATACGGAAAAGGAACAAATTTTTTAGATGCCGCATTAACTATTGCAGTTTTATTTAACCCTCAAGACATCGCAAATGGGAAACTGTACCCAGAACGCCTCAAACAAACACAGACACATTTATGCATTACATACAAGAGCACTTGTGTTTGCCTGACGGAATCAGGAAGCTGAAAAGGGGGGATTATGCATATGACAGATTAGCTAGACTGCATTGGACCTAATACTTGACAAAATAAAAAACTGGATTAAAATGCAGCAGTGCAATGGTGAACGCATGGTTAATTTTCAGTTAATGCTGCGCCCACACGTTCCTGGATTAAAATGCAGCAGTGCAATAGTGAACGCATGGTTAATTTTCAGTTAATGCTGCGCCCACACGTTCCTGGATTAAAATGCAGCAGTGCAATGGTGAATGCATGGTCAATTTTCAGTTAATGCTGCGCCCACACGTTCCTGGATTAAAATGCAGCAGTGCAATGGTGAATGCATGGTCAATTTTCAGTTAATGCTGCTCCCACACGTTCCTCCCCAGGCTCCCGTTTGAGGAATCCCGCAGTCCAAAGACACGCCATCAGTCCGATTAGCATCTCCGAATAGCACATAGTGTGTTTATGTGTGAGACCTACCTTTACACTGGCCAGCTGTCCAGGGAGATCTGTGCCCTGTGCCTTTTCCTGCAATCCTGTGCTGAATAAATAGTCAGAAAGTGGATAAATATTAATAATAAAAAATTATTATGAGGCTCTATTGGGCTTTATTAAAAGTGGTTAGCTGTGATGTACATTTATGTGTAATAAAAAGAATATTAAAATACTGATTTTATACTCTGCTCTATTTACAAGCTTAAATAATTTCTAGAAAGATTTCCCCCTCTGACCCCCTTCCTGCACATCAGGGATGAGTCTTTTTGGAAATACATTACTCTTTCAGTCTCTTATTCTTATGTCACACTACATTAAATTCTTACTCAGACACACTGGCCCACTTCCGCCGGCTGAATTATTAATAAACAAATCGGACAGCTTTATATAATCACAAATTCCGTGCCTGCATTTCAGGAGCAAAAAAAAAGGAACATGGGATTTTATTTGAGGACGGGAAAAAGCAGACTTTGATTTATGACCTTTCTCACATGCTCAGTCCAAAGTGTCTCTGCGAGGATTAGTGTATATCTGGAATCCATAAATTCACACGTCTCTGCAATAAGAGCGTCATATTTAGAGAAGAAGAGGGAGAGCATACCTGGTACTCTGGTAACCCTTTATGTTTGTAGGCTGTGTCCATGTGCAGTTCTGGAGCTTTCTAGCAGTGACGGCCGAATGAGGCTTCGTAGACCATTTGGTGTATTGTTTTGAGCCCACTACATGGCGCTCTTGGTTTACTTTGGGGGCATGCTTTGAGTCCTTTTTTTTTGAACAGAGAGCACCATCTAGTGGGGTAAAAAAAATATTGCAAATGGTTCATGAAGCTTGGTTTGGCCTTCACTACTTCCTAGTATATTCCTATAAAATTGACTTCAGTAAAAACTGGATGTCCTGCAGTTGCGCGATCATCTGTCAAATCACAGGCTCTGTAAAGGCAGTCAGGGAAATCAGATACTTAAGAATATCTTACGTACTATAGTTAAGATATCCTGCGGCCATATTCTGTCCATTGTTGTCAGTGACAGAGAAACCAAGTAAATCAGTAATGGATAGCGCCCACCCCTCTCCTGCATGGTCTCCACATTACCGTGGTAAGACATGGGTACCTACAGGTGTTCCTATAGCTCAACAAGTGCTAACTTGTGCTAACTGTGCTAACACTGCAAGTGTGTGGGTTTGTGTCCCCTGGTTCACACATAACTTACAACTCTCCCCTAACTGTAAGTAACTTTGGATAAAAGTATCAGATAAACGTAAGCCAGCAAACATCTGTAATGTCACCTGTTTCTCAGTGGCTAAACCAGGGGTGGGCAATCTTGTCCGCAAAGGGCCGCTGTGTTTGCAGGTTTTCGCTGCAACTCCCTAATTAGATTACTGATTGGCTGAAGAGTCCTCATACTTGGGTTTGAACAGCTGACCTACAGGTTATCCCAAAATCCTGCATACACACTGGCCCTTTGCGGATATGATTGGCCACCCCTGGGCTAGACCATTATAGGCAGTAAACCACAACAAGCATTGTAAAAAAATGTGTTTAGAGTTGAGCCAGTCATTAGCTACAATAACAGAAATTGAATCTCTAGCTATTTTACTAGCAGGCAGCCGAGTCGGACCTCATTATGCAACACCCTACTCATGTTAGTACTGCTACTCCAGGAAGACTTGTTTTCTAACACCCAAATGTCACAAAAAACATTGTTTCAGGAAACCTAAGGTTAACTGATTTAAGTAGTATTTTTCATGCCTACACAAAATCCATGTTACACTGTGTCCACATTTCAACGCAATAAAGCCATAATATACACAGAAATATTAATTTGCTACCACTAGGGGGCCTCAAAGAGGCGCTCAAGCAAAGGCATTGACTCCGTGAAATTACGTAAAAATATTATTTTAGGTCTGATATATAGTTGAAGATCTAATATGTGCCAGAAGAAAAGAAGTGGGTCATTCCCACATATTTTCCTAAATTATAGCAAAGGATAAAAAAAAAGAATAAGAAATGGAACATGCTTTTTAAACACTTTCTCTGGAAGTGTAAACGAATTGAAGTGGAGCGAATCCTAAAAACGTGAATTTCTCCAGACATATGAGAGTGAGGCTTTCCGTTTATACGGGGAGGAAGGAGATGTGTGCGTGGCAGCGGTCTGCAATGACTTGGAAAAAGATGCGTGGATCAATGAAAGACTTGGGTAAGGTCACCGATCAGGCTTTAACTGCGTGCCCGGTAAATTTCTCTACTTCAGGTTGGAGGAAAGCATTCATTTACCACCTGACGACACGGAAAACTGACGGAAAGGATCTTGTTGCATACAGGTAAATAGATTTCCTTTACTCTCTCAAGATGGGCCAAACGATAGTGTGGTTTAATGTATTAGTTTAAAAAATAAAACGTTCACCTTCATTTTGCATGTTTGCAAAACTTTAATTTCAGATTCTCCTCCCGAATAAACTAGCAGGTGTCAGCGGGAATTGCACGAATCTCGAAGCCGATCCCTGCTCAGTTTTTTGTCAAAATAAAGAAAAGGTTTAGAAGGACTTTATCAGCAACTTGTTTTTCACTGGGCGAACTGGTTTGCGCCCTTAATTTTTGACAACTACAAAGACCAGTGATGGACGTTGTTTCAATCAGCTGCCTGGAGGAACTGATAGAAAATAATAATAATAATAATAATAATAATAATAGCAACAATAATAACACTTAATCGGTCGAATGCCTGTTTTGCGTGGCAGTTATCGGACATATCCTGCGGATAAACATCGGAACTGCAGACTGATCTCTATCACCACGTTTATGTCGTATTTTGTGGTATTTCTTGCAACAATGATATAGAAACCAGCGGATACGGACGTCACGGCATCCCACATCGCTCCAAGTAAAATGCGCCTGCATTTACTCCGATGCTCAAAAGGGGCAATGTGCGATTAAGACTGACAACGGCGGCTGAATTCATGTCAGTGACCTAGAAAGTGTACGCGGCGTGCCCGCATCCTGCGGTGTGACCAGGGCTGCTCCAAGACCCGGGAGGTAATTACAGAAACACAACCTAACACCCGGCAAATCACACCGACGCAGCATAAGTACCGTCACTAGGCTGTATGAGTCTAAAGCTATAATTAGCCATGCATTAGTTTGATTAACTTTTTTTTTACGAGTATGGTCGCTGAAGGCTGGCCCATAGTTCGGACTGGATAACAAAAAGGGGGGGGAAATGATTTAATGTTTATCACGCACTTTGTAACTGAAACCCTTATGATGTGTATGTGGAGTGTCCTTGAAAAGCATTAGACCTGAATAGTTTTTTTTCATTTTTTAAAAATAATGTATTAGAATTACTGATGAAGCAGAATCTTCATACCATCCAGGTCGCTATGATAAACAGGAGGCTTGAGATTCCAGATAAACTTCTCCGCAGCATTTCTGCTACTTTTCCATTCTCTGGGAAGTTCTACTCAGTGCGCTCCAGTTTAATTATGAGGTGATTTCTGCAGCAAAAGGCTGAAAAGATGGACACGAACATCTCCGCAGTAGCAGACGGCGGCTTATCGGAGAGGGACGCTTCCACGCGCGTTTTAACCGGCTGCTTCCTCTTCCTCCTCATCTTCACCACCCTCCTGGGAAATACGCTGGTCTGCGCGGCTGTGACCAAGTTCCGTCACCTGCGGTCGAAGGTCACCAACTTCTTCGTGATCTCGCTGGCGATCTCGGACCTGCTGGTGGCGATCCTGGTCATGCCGTGGAAGGCCGCCACGGAGATCGTCGGCTTCTGGCCCTTCGGCTCATTCTGTGACGTCTGGGTGGCGTTCGACATTATGTGCTCCACCGCCTCCATCTTGAACCTGTGCGTCATCAGCGTGGACAGGTACTGGGCCATATCGAGTCCATTCCGCTACGAGAGGAAGATGACGCCCAGGGTGGCTTTTGTGATGATCAGTGTCGCCTGGACCTTGTCGATCCTCATCTCCTTCATCCCTGTCCAGCTTAACTGGCACAAGGTTCGAACCACTGGCTACCCCGAGCCCAACGGAACCTACGGGGAGACCTTTCCGGATAACTGCGACTCCAGCCTCAATCGGACGTACGCCATCTCGTCCTCGCTCATTAGCTTCTACATACCCGTCGCTATAATGATCGTCACGTACACCCGGATCTACCGGATCGCTCAGAAACAGATCAGGCGGATTTCGGCTCTGGAGCGAGCGGCAGAGAGCGCCATGCACCGGCACACCGGCATGGAGCGGAACCCTGGAACGGAAACCGAGAGCTCATTCAAAATGTCGTTCAAACGTGAAACAAAGGTCTTAAAAACGCTCTCGGTCATAATGGGGGTGTTCGTCTGCTGCTGGCTGCCCTTCTTCATCCTAAACTGCATGGTTCCGTTTTGCGAGCCACGCCTGATGAGCGAGAGGATGAATTTCCCCTGCGTCAGCTCCACGACCTTTGATGTCTTCGTTTGGTTCGGCTGGGCAAACTCATCTCTCAATCCGATTATATATGCCTTCAATATAGATTTCCGAAAGGCCTTCTCTATCCTGTTAGGCTGCCACGGCCATTGTTCTAGTACCAATTCCATAGAGGTCCTCAGCCTGAACAAAAATGGCGCTCCACCTCCGTCGTCCCATTCCCAAGCTAAGGGCCGCCTCCCTCTGGAAGGGAACATGGCGTTCACCATCCCTCACACCATTCTCACCCAGGATGAGGAGCTGAGTGATGTGGAGGGTGACGTTGGGGTCAAAGCTCTGATGAAGGTCTCTCCTGCCCTTTCGGCCAACTTGGACAGCGAGACTGACGTTTCTTTAGAAAAGATTAACCCTGTGACTTCAAACGGGCAACATATGATGTGACAGGAGATGGACGTTCTTCTCGTTTAAGAATCTTGCCATTCTCAACTTTAAAAGCAGATGTGAAAAGGGATGTGTAGCCACAGATACACCTCAGCAGTACCTGCAAACTGACGTTTACTAAATAGCTTAAGTCCGATGTGGTGCAAGTCCCGCAGAATGTTTTAAATGCACTTTATCCCAAATAACTATCTTGAAAAATTCATGTACTGGATGAATATATGAAATATACATATATAACAAATCAATCAAGCAGATAAACATAATTTTAATGACGTTGTTTTCATAATACATCAATACAGCTGGTTTCTAATGTTTTTGTCTGTAAGTGCTGTATGATCGTAAGTTTATTGTATAGTCTAGTTTTTTGTACATTGTCAAGTACTAGGTCAATTTCTTCAAAATGTTTCAGTGGCTTTTGGTTCTGGTTTTCTATTAATTTCTACATTTTTGTTAAATGAAGCTGATCTGTACACATCTTTTTATCTGTAAGGAATACAACTTCGGTGGCTGTTGTAAGTTGTTTTTTTTATTCACTGTAGATCTAAGATGGAATCAGAAGGCTGAATGGGATATATATCATAAAAGCGGAATAACAGATGAAAGGGAATGTGGGTATATCTATAAGCAAGTGATTCTGGTTGTGTCGTACTAGCAAACTGATATGTATAAATTGCTCCCTGAATGTCTTTGGTTCTTGTTCTTTTCTTTCATGGCCAGTTTACTAGCCTTTTGCAGGTCCAATGCCACACAAACGTAATGTTCTTAATGTTCTATTGTTAGTATTGTTCAGTAACAGTAGTGTTTTTGGGGAGCGTCTTGTAGCTTAGTGAGTTAGGACTTCACGCTCGTGACCAGAAGGTTGTCAGTTCGACTGACAGACTGATGATGCTCTTGGGCCCTTCAGCAAGGCTCCCCCCCCCCCCCCCCCAATTGCTCTAGGGGCGGTAGATGCTGGCTGACCCCCCCAAGCTTGCTCTCACCTCTCTGTCTCTGTGTCTCAGGGAGGGGGATAGGCAATTAAAAACACAATTTCCCCATGGGAACCAGTAAAGTGTCTCTTTTCTAAGATGTACCCATGCAAAAACTTCATCATCTAGTGCAGTGCTTCCTGATCCAGGTCTCAGGGACCCTGAGACAGTCCATATTTTTTGCATTTTTGCGGAGGGAGCAAAAATGTGGACTGACTGGCAGGGAGCTGGAAAGGAGCAAAAATGTGGACTGTCTGGCAGGGAGCTGGGAAGGAGCAAAAATGTGGACTGTGACAGGGAACTGGGAGGGAGCAAAAACGTGGACTGTCTAGCAGGGAGCTGGGAGGGAGCAAAAATGTGGACTGTCTAGCAGGGTGCTGGGAGGGAGCAAAAATGTGGACTGTCTGGCTGGGAGCTGGGAAGGAGCAAAAATGTGGACTGTGGCAGGGAACTGGGAGAGAGCAAAAATGTGGACTGTCTAGCAGGGAGCTGGGAGGGAGCAAAAACGTGGACTGTCTAGCAGGGAGCTGGGAGGGAGCAAAAATGTGGACTGTCTAGCAGGGAACTGGGAGGGAGCAAAAACGTGGACTGTCTAGCAGGGAGCTGGGAGGGAGCAAAAATGTGGACTGTCTGGCAGGGATCTGGGAGGGAGAAAGACGCAGATTGGCTGGGAGTTCCTGAGGACTGAGTTGGGAAACACTGCACAAATGTCTCATAGTCCCTTTCAGATACTTGATTAGCTCAGCTGTTTTCGGTGGGGTACAATGATGTCCTAATGAAGAATGTAATTTGGTTAAAGCTGAAGGTGATTCATCATGCCCGATGCTCATAAAGGGCCTGGCGTTGCTCCTAAAAGTTCAATTCATTCATGAAATGACATTAAGCATGAAATTATGTACCTGTCGTAGAAGAAAAAAAAAATTACTTCTGGTTCCAGGAGCAGTGTCTGACACCGGGTGTGAGAGACGCTTGGCTAAGGCGATGTAGCTGAGTGCGAGTAGAAGAATGACTGGAGATTTACAAAAAGTCTATAATGCAAGGGGACCCAGCGTGGCTGTGGAGTTTCTGAGAATCCCCGTGACCATAAACTGGATATGCAGCTGGGAAATGGATGGGTAGATTGAATAGAGATATTTTATGCATCTCCATAGGAACATTCTTTGTATCTCCTACCCCGGTTTGCTCTCCATGAGACACACATATAGGTGAGAGGCAGCTTGGGTGTCCCAGCACAGGACGAGCCAGCGAACCGCACCTGAAGCCACAGTTAAGTAAGTAAGTAAGTAAGTAATTTATTTATAAAGCGCTTTTCTCAGACAAAAAGTCACAAAGCGCTGTACAATA
>JAODJU010000048.1:4855692-4871816 GCA_026776725.1 Gnathonemus echidnorhynchus
GACCTCTGTCATCATTTTAAGTGGGAGAACTTGCACAATCGGTGGCTGACTAAATACTTTTTTGCCCCACTGTATGTGCTTCGCTGCGAGGAAATCTTACCCACATGAAAACAAGGGAATGAGGTGAGGAAAGGCCGTTAACTCTTTAGGATTTAACTGACATACCTCCTCTAAAAAACGTTAATCCAAATTGCTGTAACCTCCAAGTCCTCCTAAATGTTAGTCTGAGTTCCGGAATCGACCTTAACACATCAGTGCAATGAACAATGTCAGAATGTCCCTCCGGACGTGATTAAAGGGGACCGGTGGCTATCCGTGACTCTTCTGCCTTATTCTGACAAAGCATCTGCTGTGATTCACTGAAGGTGTTACTCCCTGGCGACGACAAGCCAGAGAAAGGAGACAAGTCCCTCCAAGTCAAACGGCCGGCTTCGATACGACAATCGGTCAAGTCAACCGCAACTGTGTCCTGTTATAAAGATGTTTGCTTTAGATCAATCTGCATGTTCTCGCTCGTAACGTCAAAATAGGGGCCACTGCCTGCGTCACTTGGTCTCGTGCATCTCCACAGGAAAGAGACACAGATTTAGTGTGGCCTCCAAAGCAAGTGATTACAGATGCTTCCCAGGAGTTGCAATGTTTCAACTTTACGATGGGTGTGATTATTCAATAAATTACATGACATATTCAACACTTTATTATAAAAGAGACTTTGTGTTAATGCTTTGCCCATCTGCAGGCTAACAGAGGTTAGTTCTAAGCATGTTTAAGGTAGGCCAGGCTAGGCTATGATGCTTGATTGATTAGGTGTATTGTATTAAAATGCATTTTTGCCTTACGATTGTAACCCTGGGAGTCTCTGTATATAACTTTTCTGCACCACACCAGTGACTATTACCAGAAGAAATTCTATAAGAAGAATGTTTATTTCTGCTACAATTCTCAGGCTATTATAATTTCATAGGTGACTTGACTATTAGAAACATCTGTTGTGTTGTGACAGTTCCATAACAAAAAGTTTAACAACCTGCTATTTTTTTGGTGATCAACCTTTTACTAACATATAAAAACATACATACATACATACATGTAGCACAACACTATTGCTAGTGTAGGATAGCACTGAAAGGTCACACTACACAGGGAATTATGAATAATTAACTGTAATTAATAACAATTCTTAATTGTAATTAAGAATACCTAAAGGGGATTACATATCTTAAATCCAAGAGCAGATCTTTAAGTGCTGTTCCATGCACAGATTGTAAACTTGCTATTTTTGAGAATAAAAAACTTCTGATTGTAATATTTAAGACTTTGGGCTCCTTCTCTCTCTCTCTCACCCTCCCTCCCTCCCTCTCCAGAATCTTCCTATATTCCAGGCAGCGCACAGATTAAATTGCCAATATACGCTACACTGGTTTCTTTCCCAAAAATTAAAATTGTATTCCTGGGTGCCAGCCATTGGAGGCTCACGGTATCATGTAACGAGTCAGATTCTTATGAATCACGGTTAATAACCCCTCCATCGTAAACTCCCCCTGATTGATTAACGGAATAACAGAGAATACAAAACATGAACATAAGGAATCTGAGTTTGCAAACCCATAAAAGTACCTCATTCAAACCAAGGGAGCAAAAAATTATAATAAGTGCAGAAGTTGAAAGCTGAAGGATGGCGATTACTGAGGCCTAAAGGAGATGCATCTTTCTTCATTCCGCTTTGTCACTGAGAGCACCAACAGATTTTTTGACAAATTTTTTAAAAAGTTTTCCAAGGGAGGTTTATGAACACTTTGTTGTAAACGTTCAAACAATTTTACAAGTAATTAATCTTTTGTGGAGGTTGTTATGCTACACATGAATGAAGATTAATCTGTAAAAAAAAAAAAAATGACTCTAATTGTGCATGCATGTCCAGGATGTAGCAATAGGTTTTCCTACTTCAGTCAGTCATTCAGCTCATGCATACAGAACACGTCGCTCTTTTATTTGACATTCATTTATTCCTTTAGATAACCGGGGAAGCTTGCTATTCAGAAAGTTAGTAGGAATGAAATTTTGAAAGAAAACTGCAGCTACTCAGCCCTAGAGTGTGAAGTCTAGCTGAAATTTCAAGTGACGCAGCTTCACCTTTCAGCATTTCAGACGTACACCGCCATATGTGCCTGACATACAGCTCACGCAAGAAGAGGAACCTACTCTCTGACAGCCTGGAGCGGAAGTTGTAAGGGCTGTACAGTCTTTTCTACCTGTCAACAGGGTCAACATCTGGACAGACAATGAGTTAGTTGCATGTAAGAGAGAACTGCCCTGCAGGTGCTTAGCTGGTCAACATTAGGAGAGACAATGAGTTAGTTGCATGTAAGAGAGAGCTGCCCTGCAGGTGCTTAGCTGGTCACCATCAGGAGAGACAATGAGCTAGTTGCATGTAAGAGAGAACTGCCCTGCAGGTGCTTAGCTGGTCAACATCAGGAGAGACAATGAGTTAGTTGCATGTAAGCGAGAACTGCCCTGCAGATGCTTAGCTGCTCATTCATTTTTCTTTCTGCTGAGGCCCTCCTGTATGGGTACGGCAAGCAGTTCAAGACCTCTAAAGGGAAATGAGTTTGCACTCGTTGTCATTAGAATCAGATCTATAGATTAAACCGCACCCTTAGTAACAAACCTCCCCCTCTGCTCTTCACAACACAGTATGCGACCAGGCAACAACATAAGGTTTCCAATTAATTTTCAGGTTTTTTTGCAGCAGCAATATGTCATTGTCAGCGTTCAGCTGATTGCATGTTACACACTGAAATATTATGCCTTGAAGACAACAGTATCCTATCTTTTTTATGAATTAAGATGTTTATACAGTGTTGATGAATTTGACCGAAAGCAAGAAAAAAAATCAGCAATTCCTGGCTTTTAAAGATGCAGTCAACATTTAAATTGCATATATATTATACATCGGTTATAAACAAAGCATATCAATTATTGCATTTTAATATCCTATCTGGCAAATTTATCATAATATCCAAGCAATTACTCATTTCGTAAACCCAGTAATGACAAAGAAAATACTATAAAGTCATGCAAATGCTTAGCTCAGAAAATACTATGATGTCCCACTGAGGGAGGCAGCAGAGGTTAAATGAATGTCATGTTTTAGCGGAAAAATGCAAAAGCGGCCCCCAGTGGGCAATTAGGGAATCACTGGCTGTCTAATCCGAGAGACTCCGTCATATGGGGGACATATTCTGCTTCCACTTCAAGGTAAAAAGGTAAAAAGGGCAACAAGTTATTACTGGCAAAAGTAGAAAAAGTGTATAAGCTACCCATTAAAATACCCACGATAAAAATAGGAAAAATGATACATAATTTCATATTAACTGCGCATTGAAAATCTCAGTATAAAAGGATAACTAATCACTAAGTCCTCCAGCAGACAGGAATCAATGTGTAAGAAAAGCTAGTCTGTCTGCACTGAACCTCATCATCCCCTAACAAGTCCACCTACTGTAGACCACATCAGCCGATCGCCGATAACTGGGAAAGCTGAACAGGTGAATAGGGCGCATTAACCATACTGAACAGGCTATGAATTATAATATGAACCAAGGAGCACCATATAAATGCACTTAAAGTGTGGAAGGAGGGAAGTTATAGAACAACTGCTGGTTGCTGGAGGAAGAGGTCAAACAGAGTAACGTATAAAGGTGTCGTTGACGTAAAAACCTCCTTACGCTGCCTTGGGTCTTGGGTCTGTGTTGCGATTGTGTTTTGCTGACTCTAGTGTTGTTCAGATCTTTTGAGAGGTTTCAGATATCAGACTAGTAAATGTAAATTTGTGTTGATTTCTCACTACAAATGGCATTTGCATTTCAGAGGCAACAAAGTACATATTGACAGCACATCCTGCCATGTAACTGGCAAGACAGAAGACAATAATTATCCGTCAAAAACGAAATATATTATTAACTCATCTGGGTTGAAGCTGCCTGGAATTAACTGGGTTAATATCCTGAATTCTAATGCCACTGAACGGTAACAAGAACTGGATAAATCTTGAGGAGACACAAATACTTTGTAGCAACTCAGTTACCACTGAATTACAGATCATGAACAAATATTGTAACCGCTTGAGGTAAAAGATGTGTCACAATTTATTAATGATGAACAAACATGAGATCAGTATGTAACTTGTGTTATTCATGACTTGTTCCTTCAGTAGTTCCTTATTGCTTCCTTCAGTAGTGCCTTCAGTAATTCACAGAGATTGGCAGAATTAACAGATACAGTAAATAATATACTGAGTGGGATAAATGATGTCATGATTCATAAATGATGAACAAACACGAGATCCGTATGTAACTAAGACTTAGTTTGTGGTTAATTAATACATAAGTACTATATTCATACATAATATATTATTTGTGCCCCCTCAAGTAAAATGTTACCGATAATCCTCACCTTAATTATGAATTAAACTCTATTAACACAATCCATGTGTCTTGCAACCTCTTTTCTCGCACCACTTACATCCTCAGATACTACAGCCAATCCAGAAACCCCGATCAGTAACAGCACGGCTTTCGATTGTAGGAGGGACCAGGTCAAAGACACAACCTTTACAGGCACAGGGCAGAGGCAGGATTTCAGCCTTCAGTCTTACAGGCCAGCGGCTGCATTATAAACCATCCAACCTCCTGTAAAGGCAGCACGCGAGAGGTCAGTTACTGCATTTGTGTGTTCAGCTGGACTGTTAAATATGTATGTGTGCATTCACTTCCACGACAATCTGTCAGTACGTTTTTACTTTGCAAGTCTTTTCTCTGTGGGATAGCGGTTGCAGAAAAATATTTTGATAGAAGCAAAGGGCAGCTGTCACCCCCCCAACCCCCTAACCCGAGGCATTTTTTTTTTATCAAACAGGAACATCCTCCCTTGCTGTCATCCATTCCTACAAGCAATACAAGACTCCCCTTAGTTGCCTTAATGGATACTGGGCTCCTCTGCTCTCTGTCTTTAACGCAGCCTGTTGTCAAACGAGCGATGGAGGTGAGGACGGGCGGATGCTGGAGTGGACATGGACGCCTTGCGCCGTGTCAGAGCTCAGCTACGTCCCCAGCCACTGTCATGCGGGTAAATGAGTGGGTGGGGCCGCCATGTGACTCCCATGTGGTTCGTCGGCCTTGCCGTTTTCTGCAGGCTTCGTAATTCTTAACCGGTAAGCAAACTTGACTCTTTCTTCTTTGCAGCGCAACTCTCAAAACTTTGTGAAGATGCGAAACTCCTTTCCTGCCGTTATTACATTCGAAGCGTGGCAATTCCGAACCCTGCGGCACTTCCATTCACATGCCAGTTGGAAATGAGCACAAATGACACATGTTGATTTTTTAAAAGGGGTCTTTTCAAGCATAAAAGAAGAAAAAGTGGCACCTGTGAGGAGGCAGTTCTCACGTTTTTCAGATCCTGGTGGGCTCCTAAGTTCGGGCCAGGTAAGGAAACAATATTTTCTACAGGCTGCTAAAGAGAGAGAATGACATCCTCACAGCTAACAGGAACAGCTACAGAGTTCGTACACTGTCAGAAAAATAACTTACATTTACTTGTCACTAGGGCTGTTCCCTCAAGGTTCTGTACCCTAGCTGTAGGTAAATGTACCTTTAAAAGTACAGAAATTGATTCTGAGGATCATTTTTGTACTATTGGTGGTACATTAGTGTTGTTTGTACTTTGGGGAACAAAGCTGTACCAGGGCTGTGCCCTTTTTCTGACAGTGTATTCACGCCGCTTACATGATGGGGCTGCAGTCCAGGTATATATCGCTGTATCCGGGAGCCAAGTGTCAAGTGGTAGGGGCAATATAGAGTGGGAGGGGCAAAGTGGAGAGATGGGGTTTATAATGAAGGGTAGAGTTAGGGTATCAGATAACAGGCCCCTTGTTATAAATCCCTCCTATTCGACATTGCTCTTCCTTTTCAGCATTGCCCTTCCTATTCGCCATTGCCCCTCCTATTTGACATTGCCCCTCCTATTTGACATTGCCCTTCCTATTTGACATTGCCCTTCCTATTTGACATTGCCCCTCCTATTTGACATTGCCCGTTCCTATTTGACATTGCCCTTCCTATTCGACATTGCCCCTCCTTTTCAACATTGCCCCTCCTATTTGACATTGCCCCTCCCATTCGACAGTTGACTCCTGGCTGCGGCGATTTGCCTGTCTCGTGGCCAGCTTATTCACATATTGCCGCTTTCTCTGCTGTTCTGATCCACGCTTTGCATTTTCAGAAGCGCCGCAATCGCTTTTCCCAAAGGTTGTCCCTTCATTCTTCGAGGACCAGAACGGTTCCTGACATAAAAACTTCCTGTGCAAAAATTCTCATCTTTAGAGGCCGCAGAAAAGGTTCTAATAAATCTTTAAAAACTACATTCCACTAAATCTCACATGCGATCCCTGGAGCAGATCTGGAACACAATGCCCACCTGAGTCAGTCATGACCTTTCTTTATTTATCAAAGGCTAGTTTCTCAGGTCAAAAAAAAAATTTTTTTTTAAAATATCCACATGCCGTGGCATAATTTTGTGTTTCTAAACATCCCAGTCACTGCTGCCTTGTGCTCACTAAAAGCTGTTCTCCTGCGTGGCTAAATTAGATCAGTGCTATACAAGGGTCGATTTATGTTCTGTGGAGAAATGTTTTCTGCAAGAAAAATGATAGCAATTTTTGTGTGTCAGACACGTATTATAGAGGATTTGGCCAACACATTTTGGACACAGATGTTGATTATCATCTGATGTGAGTGAAGCGGTTTTTAATAGTGATCAATGATTCAGAACACATCGCATCAACTGCAAGCGTGCAGGAGTGACACAGGTCAGAGATCCACCCCCCCTTTTGAACCATGGGGGGGGGGGGGTGAGGGATGGTGCTTTTATGGGGCGAGGATTCAGGCACTGTGGTGGTATATATAGCACAGTCACCTAACGCCTCTGGGACCAGGGTTTCAATCTTGGCCATGGTTCCATGTCTGTGGAGTTTGCATGTTCTCCCCATGTTGTCATGGGGTTTCCTCTGGGTTCTCCAGTTTACCCCCCCCCCCCCATGGTTCAAAAGCATGTCGAGGTTAATTAGAGTTACCAAATTGCCCATAGGTGTGTGAGTGTACCCTGGGATGGGTTGGTGCCCCATCCTTGGTTGTTCCCTACCTTGTGCCCATAGGTTCTGGACCTCCACTGACCCTAAATAGGGCAAGCGGTTACAGAGTGGATGGATTCAGCCACATATTATTAACACCACATCTGCCTGAGGGGAGATCAGGGGATCAACACAGGAGCTGGTGCCCAGAAAAGCCACACTCCCACCAGCGGGCAACCTGAGTAATGCCTGCAGCTAACCTGCGGATTTGTGTCAGGACAGCTGCAATCGACCCGCTTTGCATGGTCATGGCACGGTTCCCGGTAAACGCCCTCACTGGGGTCTTCCCACACCTTTCTGCCACACCACGGCCACTGAGATTCCTGCAAGTCGAAAGCTGTGTTACTGATGAATCCATCCCCGCAGGATTTCCTGCGTCAGCCATCGGTAGCTGCGACTGAGACGGGTCCCTGCTAGGGTGATGTTGGAACCACCGGAGCAACACGCAAGCAAATTACATTTCTATTCAATTCCATATTTCTGTGAACGGCGTTTCTTCAAAAAGAAATCCTGAAAGACGGCATCTTTGCTGATTCCCCTGCTTATTCAGCAGTAAAGCTGTGCACTGAAGTACGAACACCCACAAGGGCACGCGCGCACACACACACACACACACACACACACACACACAGCTTTACGGAGTATGGTGTCCAGCACCCTTTTGGGATATCAAAAATAACTGGAAGACACGAGGGGAGAAAAACAAACCAAGGACAGGCTTTCGACTTCAGCACCTGTACGTTGCTAAATAAACGTAAATCTAAGCGCATACAGTTATTTATTCCGGTTTTCAAATTCTAAATTCAGCCTCATATAATAACATAGCAGACACTCAACAGCAGTCACAATCGATAAGATTCATGTGAGAAACGAACAATCCTGGTTCCATTCAATTATATTCTACTTTGCATTCCAAATTTAGACAGAACCAATATCTCTACCACCTAATAGGCCCGTAACCCGGCCCTCGTAAAGCTCTATTTCAAGCAGGAGCAAAGATTGCAAAGTCCTTCCGCCATTTCCATAGCATTGACCTTCCTCGCATCATTACTCCTACCAAATTATCCTGAATGCTGGTCCGAAGATTCACGACTTCAAGTGGAAATTACAAACGACTGTGACGTGCCCCTGGAAGACCCTGACTCCATAGATGTCACACCTTGCTCAGTATGCATTAAATAGCTACCGCTATCACACTAGCAGCGACATCCATATATCATCGTACAAATAAAATGCCGTTGAGGTGGCAGTTCCCGGCATTGATAAACGTAGCATCTCCCCTGTCACTGTCCCCCCCCCCCAGTGCTCTGTGTTTATCATTATACAGAAACCACTCTGCTGAGGGATGGAGAGGCATCCATCTTGAAACCACAGGTCAGCTGATCATATTTGTTTCTTTTCATTTGTTCCCTCCCTTGCACAAGAGCATTTCTCTATTGGTCTGGTTTCGGCTAGTTTTGTTTCGACTTTGACAAGCTAGGACCTCGCTTGTCTATGCACCCCTGCCCTTCCTGCCAAAACGAAATATGCAAACGAAACCGCAGGAAATTCCATGTCTCCCTTGACTGGCCATGGCTTTCCCACAACACTCGAGTCTTAAGCGTCTCGTCCACTATGGTGTATTGGAAATTCAATCTCACGTTCAGTCTAATCCTGAATAAAAACATACAGAATCTTAAAAGTGAAAGAATGCCACTCGTGCTTCGGAATTTGGTCATCTGACTTGTATTATTATAATATTGTGTACTGTGGCTGCCAGGCTGCTCGGGTAAAGTGCCTTCCTGAGGAATATGACAGCATGAGCCTCTAATGGGTGACAGAAAAAAGACCCTGTAGATGATCATCCCACTACCAGCTGCCTTGGGTGGCATGTTGGTGTAGAAAAGGCTGAACGATGCTACAAAGCCTATATCAACCCCCCCCATATCAATTATTAAACATCCCTAGCTTCCATGTGTGCTAATCTTGGCATCTATAATACAGTAATAATTCAGTGCACCTTCACAATGCATTCATAGAACATTCAGTTCCCCTTCATAATGCATTCATAGACCATTCTGTGTGCCTTCACAATGCATTCATAGAACATTCAGTTCCCCTTCATAATGCATTCATAGAATATTTGGTGCACCTTCATAATGCATTATTAGAACATTCTGTGTGCCTCATAAGCAGCATCTAAGTATACCTTAACATCCTATCATACCATAACACCTTAGATACATTAATAACAAACATTATATGATATATGATACTTATTATATATGATAAGTATTATAATCGTATAATCATATAATGTCTGTTAATAATGCATATTAAAGCTGTTAAGGTATGTTATTAATGTTCTATGACTGCTTTATTATAGTCTTATGATGCATGAACCCCCTACAAAGTATCCTCCAGAAACCATCTCAGATATGACTGACAGCCCCCCTGTTGTGGTTGTGGTACATGCCAGGGGGTGTATTTTACATCATGCTTATTCATTTTGAATAAAATGGGAGGATACTGCCTTTTTTTCGAGAACTATTTGCATCTCCTTTTATACTAGAGTACAGTATCAAAATAAAGCACAGAAACTAGATAGCAATCTTGTTAAGAAACTCATCCAGGCCTTCAGAAGAACTAGACAAAACTCCCCAAAGATCTTAAATGTGCTGCAGTCAAGTCCAAATTAGAAACCCACCTGTTCTCTTGTCTTTAATTAGCTGCTCAGGTAACACCCTTTTAAATATTCTGTAATTTATCTTTTTTCTATTACTTGCAGTATTTTTAAATACCTTTGAAGTGCATATTTCTTCAGATGAGATTTTAATGCATTGCTTAAAAATATATTAAAGCACTTTGTATTACTTCTGCGTACAAAACGTGCTATCCAAACAACTTTCCCTGAACTGCTTTGCATCTTGGAGAATGCCTCACAGAGAATAAACGACCAGGCAACCTTGGAGATGTGAATCCCAGAGGGTGGACGAGTCTTGCTGCTTTCAGCTAGCTAAGCTTGAGATACATCGATGGAACAACGAAAAAAACACACACGCCCACCCAAATCCCTCACATCCCATTGTGCAAGTCACTTTCATTTATAAAACCTGTAATATTTGTATGCGGGAACTGCGTAACTCTACAAAAATTGCTTTAAAAACAAAACACAAACAATTCTTCTGTTTAGGTGTAAAGCAGGCATCAACTTGAAAAGATAATTTGGAAATGTATGGACTAACATAAGGGAATAAGACATTTGGATGGCTCTAGATAGTTACCGTTTGCCGTTAACGAAATCCTGATTTTGCGAGCCCACTGGGACACTTACGGTTTATCTTTCGGTATTTTATGAGTCCAGTGAACCTGCTCGTGGACGGCTGCCAGCCCATTTTGAGAATATGCGCCTTTTGGGACAGCGGGTAATACAGCATTTTAAGGCAGCCTCATAAACCGAACACTGCTGGATCAAATCCTATGGGAACCCCTGCAGAGTTTAAAAAATGTATTTAACCTGGACTGCACCTCAAAAATGCTCATTTCTATTTATGGGCAAAAGCATTAGCTAAACACATTAATATAATGGCACTGCAGATGATAATGTCGCAAATCTCCATGGGGCAATATTTTGCTTTGAATCGCAGGTATGGTACGGTACCCGGAAAAGGCGAGCGGGTAACACACGCGCGCCTTGGGACAGATACACTAATCAAACCTAACAATTTGCCTGATGGGGTCTGTGCCTTTGCTCCGCAGTCGCAGCCGCGGAAATCAAACCGATTCCCTTTCGCCCCCGATAGCGCAGGTCATACAATGGAGCGGGAGGTAATGAATGCGATGAACGACGTTATCCTGAGGAATCCTGAGCCACAGAGCATGCGCAAATCTAGACCTCATTAGAGTCTGTGCAGCGCTTTGGTACAACGGGGATTTGGAAATAGTTACGGCTTCAGTTTGCCTTATATCCTAAAAAAAAAAAAATACAGTCACAGTGCGACAAGATGTTTGAAGCACCTATTTATATGCATTGCACAAACACACAGACAAACACGCACGCACACACACAGCTAAATCCATTTGTAGAGGAATGTAACAGGATTTTGGTATTACTTTCCAACACAATAATACATTTGTAATATAAATGAGTCAGCTTCCTGCTTGCAGACCGAGCGGTGAAGTGAGCACAGGGATTCACCAAGTGGCCATTTTCATAACGAAAGAGCACTTTATAAAACGCGCCTCCCAAAGACCGGGCGGAAACGGCCAGCTTGGCGTCAGCGCTACCGTCAATCAGGCTGGGAACCGCTGGAGAATGACACAAGGCATCGGTGAAAACGGCCCTCAAATGCTGAGCATGTCTGCACAGCCACCTGACCACCATCCACTAACAAAACAACAATCCACCTTTTTATTCACATAGCTCCTGCTTCATAAATTTCCACTAAATATTTGTTATTTTAAAAGAAACTTTTGCCGAATTGCAACTTGTCTTGGTTCCACTCCTGACTTGGAAAAGTCAGCAGCATCTGTTGGTGATACTGTATATGGGTGGATACATTTGTAGTTACCGTGGTTACAGTCTCTCAAACAGTCCTATTCCACAGACTGGGCTCCAATTGGCTGCCTTACCAGATTTATGAATGTTGCCAATAAAGGGAACCAGGAAGAAGAAAAAGATGGGGGGAGATTATCAATAACATTTAGGAGAATGAGCACAGGAAATAAAACTCAAAGAAAGAAACGTGAAGCTCTCATCTGTAATGCAGTATAGATACCTTCATAATGCATTATAATGGTTGGTATAAGAATTAATAAAGTTATTCTATTGACAGTCATTAGGCATTTTAATGTTGATTATAATACTTCATAAGCTCCAATGAAGCTCTCATCTATAACGCAGTATATATAGATACAGTACCATTATAATTCATTATGATGGTATTAATAGTGCATTATAGATGAGAGCTTCACTGGAGCTTATGAGGTATTATAACAACACTACAATGCTTTATGACTGTCAATAGAAGATGCTGTAATGCTTCATTAATTCTTATACCGACCATTATAATGCATTATTAATACATATACATATATACTTCACACACATATACACACACAACTGGTATGGAACCCCCAACTCAAGAAACCACTGTGCCAATACTGTCATTATTACAATTCTACTTCTTACTCTTATTCGTGTTAAGTTCAGTATTGTTTATGACGTCTTTGTACAGTATAAAACATTGTATGGCAAATTCCACCTGTGTTGCTTCACTGGTCCATTAAATATAATTAATGCCATCTAGTGCCAAATTCCCCCCAAAGGGGCCAAACACACAGGAGTGATGCATCATCCTGCCACAAAACAGCGGGGGGGGGGGGGGGGGGGGCCGGCTGCAGGATTTAGGGTTAACATTCCTGTCACTGTGAATTACGTTGCACTGTCCCTGCTGTGGTTCAGTCCTTAAATCAGCGGTTCTCGATCTAGTCCTCGCCCCCCCCCCCCCATATTTTAATTCCGTTCCACCAGCCAAACACCTGATTCTTCTCAAGCACGAAGCCTGCGGCTTTGGCTGAGAAGCGCTGCCTTAAACGTCCAGGATCCAGATTACGCGAGCAGCGGCACACTCTAATTGTTGGCATGACAACAGCATCGAGGAAAGGGGGGGGGGATTTGTGCTGGTGTTGTCATGTCTAGCAGTGAGAATGCAGTTAGGCTGCCGGTATCGCTTCAAGTTTCTTGCAGATATGCCAGGGGTCTTTGCCGTTTGTGAACATAGAGACTTCCAGTGCAGTTATGTGTGTCAGTGAGAGAGAAGGTCACTGGAACATTCATGCTGCCTGGTTTAATGTCGGTCAGTTTATTAACCCCGCTGTCTGGGAAAACTGCCCATTTTTCACCATTATGGGATGGTACTTTATTACATGCTTTCAAAGCCCTCAAAAAGGCATATTCAATGATGAAGTTTTCATTTATCATAGGTGACTCTAAACTTCATAAACCTCTTAATCATTTAGCTGCCGAACGATACGACTGGGCCTTTTATTAAAAATAGTCATACATGTAAGCAAAAACATTTAACAAAAGTAACAAAAAAATGTAATAATGCTTAAATCTGCCATTTGCAGCTACATAGGAATTCTTTAGCCTTCACTTATCCCATCTGTTTCTCCTATGAGACACGCACATATAAAGGTGAAAGTGAAAATTGGTGTCGGCACAAAGGGTCAAGTCATTTATCTCATGCCCTTGGAGCATTTGGGTTAAGGGTTAAGAGGCCAATGGCAATGTGACAATTCTGCTGACCATGGGATTTGACGGGTGATCTTCCAATCACAGGCACGGATACTTGACCAGACCTTGCCCCCAAGCACAAAGATGGCCAATCATTAAATTATGGCTGTGCGATATCACCAAACTTTCATATCCCGATTCAAGTTCTCCTGATAATGATATATATCATAGCTGCACCTGATATTTATGATTTTTTTCTACAGATCACCTGCGGTACCAATTGGGCAGAAATCCGCAAATAAAAAAGAACAAAGTCACAAATGTAATGCGATCCACAAATAGGAAGTGATCCAAACTTGACCCTTTTCACATGTACAAATCACGCCGTATTTTTGTGGATATGATTTTACACAACACAAATTTTAAAATACATGTTTGTGGATAGTTAAATGTTTGTGGATCATGGTATATATTTGTGGATTGTCTTCTGTGGGGTACAAATAATCAAGCCCAATAAACACTATACAAGTGCCATATGTCACGCCCGGCTTGTCCGATCCTCGTGTGGGCCACGCCCCCCTCGTTACCTCATGTTACTTCCCGATTGTCATCACCTGTTGCCTGTTATTTTTGGCTTGTCTTGTGTATTTAGTCTGTGTCTGAGTTAGTTTTCCCCAGATCGGTCATTCATTGATGTCCGTCGCTGTCTGCCTTGTTAGTGCCAATAAACCCCTATTCCCAACTTCACTGCCTTCCGGCCTGTGGGGGGATCCTAACACCATATCCTGCGTGGTGGAGTGTAACATCGGAAATCTTCATCCAAAGGATGAAGTATCGCTGTGAACAGTGTATTTTGCGACACCACAAAATAAACGATAGAGCATAACATGAAACGATAGATGTTTTTGTCGTAACACAGGGATTCCACATGAGGTTAATGAGGGGGCGTGGCACACAGGAGGATCGGACGAGCAGGGCGTGACAGTTTTTTTTTTTTTTGTCGTAGGATAAATATTGTCATATCGCACAGTCCTAATTAAAAGAGGAGATGGAAGAGGGTAGGAGCAGGAGGTAGAATGGTTGCCAGTACAGAGATTTAACCTGTGAATGGCAAATAGTCCCATTAGGGAGGAGCTTTGGTAACAGGGTCCATAAGCAGCGTTATACTGGGATGCTGTACGAAAGCTGCGAAACACCTTGGATAAAAGCTTTGGCTAGAGCACAAAAAAATGGTCATTTTAAAAGGTTATAAATCACCTTCAGCTGATTAAAGGACAGTCTAAATCAAGCATGGCAACCAGTTCACCCCTAACAGTACGTATTTCATTGGTGTGTATTTTTAATGCGATTATTACCATCCATGCATCTATCCAGAGGTGGAAAGTTCAGGTCCAAAGAGTACAAATCCAGACGAAGATTTTGTTTCAGCCAGCCTGTTGAGTACTCTGTGACTGTGGCTGTTTATGCTGAGCTGGTTGGTATTTACCCACTGATGGGATAATTGTGACCGGTTACCGCACAGATATTTATTTATTTGCTTGTTTGTTTGTTTATTTTCATCTCAGATTCGTGCATATTCCAACTGGATTTTTGCATTTTTGTGTACTTGCATTATTTTACCTCAGTCTTTTTATTGTTTCAGTTGTTTAAACGTGATTTAATTTAAATGTATCTGGCTGCAGGGATTAATATAGTCTGTCTGACTGTCTGTCTATCTGTCTGTCTATCCATCCCTCGATCCATCCATCTACACAAAATGCTGTATTTAGGAAACTGTAATTACAGTAACGAAGAACCAAAAAGTAACACTTAGTTATGGAATTTAATGGAAGATCTCTGGTCGGCTCGCGGCCTGTACTCTTATCTCCCAAGAGACAATGAAAGCTTGGTGCTGAGGCTGCGTTTTAGAAGGTTCTGCTGGTGTAATGAATTTCACTCCATTCCTTCCTTCCAGCAGGGTGGTGATGTTTTTCCTCACCACATGTGTGTGGTGCATGAATACAGATCGTACAGCTTCGTATACAGCTACATTTTTTACTCATTCACAGAGACGACTGCACTTCAAGTTAATAACGCCGTTCAAGGATACAATAGGAGGCTTCATTTTCCCTTACACTTAAAATGCCCAAAATAGTCACAAATCTTTAAGCCACAAATCCAAAGCCAAACCACTAGCTTATCCTACCAGCTAAGTTGTTAATGAAGCATAAAAGAAGCATAAAGGAAATCCTGGTCTTGTTTAGCGACATTCAGTAAGTATATCTGCATCATAAAATCAGACCAAAGGCTCACCCTGTGCTCATGGGAGTTTTACTTACACGGAAATGTTCTGAGGGCAAAATGAAAAATGATTGGTTCGGAGAGAGTTAACCAATCAGATTGTAAAGGAGGTGGGTCCAAGCAACAAGAGGAGGCGGGACCAAGACATCATGCCGAACCAATCATTTTTCATTCTGCCCTCAGAATATTTTTGTGTAAGTAGAAGCTCAACCACGCCTACTACTGTAAGTGTGGAAATCGGGGACAGGTACATACGGCTGCATCTCCCAGCATTTCCAGAAAGCCATAAAAAAAAAACCTCACTTGACCTACAACCACTGGGATTCCAGATACAAGAGGATCTGCTATGGCAGGCTAGAAGACTACAGGGGCCTGTTTCACAAAGCAGGGTTACTTGCTTAGCCAGGTAACTTGCCAGATTTAAGGTAGTCTGGGCTAAAT
>JAODJU010000048.1:4872036-4883495 GCA_026776725.1 Gnathonemus echidnorhynchus
TATCCCAGACTACCTTAAATCTGGCAAGTTACCTGGCTAAGCAAGTAACCCTGCTTTGTGAAACAGGCCCCAGGTCTCTTCACGTCAGGGTTTGTTCTGTATACCAAGCATTTTTCCCTGAGGGCAAAATTCCATCTGCAACACAAAGCCAAAATGCATCCAAAGAGAAAATGCTGTGGGGTGGGGTCCCATAATGATAGTTTGTCAATAGGGGAGTGTGACGATTGCTGGTTTCAGATTAAATTGTGTTTTGGTTCCAGGTTCACCAGTTGGTGACCGCTGCTATATGGTATTGAAGCTTGATCCTGTTTATGTGGTAGATGACCTGCGTTTTTAAATCCCCTAACTATCTCCCGTCTCACTGATATCTAGATGCTGCCGCTAATGTCGATATAGCCGCTGACTTACTTGTGCGTTGCATCGCGACTTGCTGCACATAAACTTTTTATGCTTAGTTGAAGATTAAAATATAACATTTTTAAGATAACTGCTGGCAGCACAAATTTCTAACCACCATTTCCATATTTATGTGGAACGTGGCTGGTGTTTGTAAAAGCAAGTAATATTCTGTAACTAAACAGTAAAAATAATGTTCATTAATTGCTTACAAAATAGCTAGAGACTTTAGCTAGTCAACAGTTGTCAGGGACAACTAGTGATATAGCAACAGTGTGGAGCATGAAACATCTCCCATGCTTCTATCACCTCAGTCATAAGTGGTTAAGTCCACAGCTGAAAAGTGTCTCAGATTCCCCTGTGCCGTGCGTTTGGTTTAGTTTATTATTTGACTTTGTCATTTCAGTTTATAGGGTTTTATCGGCGATCCCAAAAGAGTGACCCAAAGAGGATTTATTAAAGTTTGTATATTACACAGCCATCTTCCTCCATAATAAATCGTGAATGCGCCAACAGTTTGCTATCTAACACTCACAACTGACCAAACTGGAACCTCACTATCAAGCTCGTCAGTATTATCAAAAGGTCATGCGTGATCCTCCCTTGGTAAACAGTGTTGACTAGGTAATAATCTCTTTTGCAAAATTCATCTTCCAGGCGACCTCTGTTTTGACCTCTGCTTTTTAGCCGCGTCTGTGGCACAGTAATTCAACTTCAAAACTGTGAGGTACAGAAATTCCAGTGTAATTATGGGATACTGATAAGGTTCAATGCATAATTTTTTTTTAAAAGATTGCCATTAGTGGAACATCAAGCTAAGAACATTTATGGCTTTTTTAAGTAACATTTCATTCCCCCAGGTAGCATATCCATAGTTTAACTCACCCGTCATTCATTTATATTGAGTAATTTACATGAGCAACAAACTGTGAATCCTAAGGCTGCAATTAAGAATATGAATCCATTCTATATAATACAGCCTTCACTTTCCTCAGAGCTATTCCACAGATAAGAGCAGTCACAGTAAATGCCTGTCCCTTCACTTTGGACATTGTGAGTTTTAATTGTCATCCGTATTGATATGTTCTTTTATATCTTGCTTTCTATGGTCATTCCATTTCCTCATTTGCTTTTATTGTATCTAATACATCATAGATTTCGACACATCTAGGGCGACGTGGCTGTGAAATTCTCTGGAGAATCTGTGAGCACCTCCACACCAGCAAATAGGCCTCCCCGTTTCCTTAAAGTTATATATACATACATACGCGACCTAATAATGCTTATACAAGGTCATGGTGTTGGGGGAGAAAGGAAAGATCTGAGTGGCAGAGAGTACGTCAAGCGGGGGCCGGCTCTCGCGGTGAACATGAGCCAAAGAGTCAGTTTACAGCCCCCCTGTGCAGCAAGCATTCATTATTGATAGTGTCCATTAGAATGAGATCGCGAGAGTTCATGTCCAATCACAGCTCAAGGTATCTGGGAGCTCTGCCTGGGAAAGCTGGGCTTTGATTGATTACGGGGGCGCAGGTCTGCCCATCATCCAGGTCCGGTGAATCAATCCAGGCAAGACAGGGCTTTAGAAAAAAACAGCAGAGCATGACCAGACTATTAGTGCATGTCTGTCCCTCTGAGATGGCGACGCCTGGGAACAGGAAATCTATTAGCCGATTCCCGGAATCAGAACTAGTATGTGGGTGCTTGTGAACTGAGCAGCTCACGTTGTAAAGGCAGGCATGTGATTATAAGGGTTTCGCGTGTCCGTTTGAGCCTTGGAGATGCACGCCGGAGATAGCCTCCGTTAAATAAGTCATGCACTATCTTGTAGCTCCGAGCTGCATCACACTCTTTCGCAGAAGCTGCGCGTTACCATTTGCTACTAGACACAGCCTTTGTCCACCATTGGCGAAGCAATCAACACTGACTCATCACATACTGATCCTATTCAAGATAGAGAGCAAATAATAACATAAGCATGAGATCCCAGATGCGAGTGCTGGATTGATCATCAGAGAAGAGAATGTATTCAGCATGCAACCACCCCTGAAGAACTATGAACGGCTGTATTAGGCCAATTCTGAGATCTGATGGATGACAAACACGCCATTTAACTAACAAGAGGATGTTTGCGTGTAACGGACAGGCAGTGGCAATGGATCTTGATCAGGATGAAAATGGGAAGAAAGAGATAAAAGAAGGCATGACCTGGCATTAACGGATCTGCAATGTGTCAGGAAAATAATGAAAGAGAAGATTAGGTAACAGTGTCAGGTAACTAGAGGAGAGCTCTACAGAAATATGAGCCTCTTTTCAGGGAAGAGAAACACGTCCAGAGTGAAACAAACAGGTGAAACAAGGGCTTAGATACAGAATTAAATATTGTAAGATAGTATTTTGTGAAAAGGCTTCAAAGAATTGAAAATGGAGGGGATTTAGCAGTCTTCCCTGACTTTCCTGCTCTGATAATACATAAACACATTTTCCAAAAGAGATTTCATGCTTCCAAATTGGCTCTCACTCCCCCTGGAGCACCGTGCCTGGGCTGTTGTCTTCCATTGTAATATGTCAACATTGAGGGGGGGGGGGGGGATTCATTGTAAACCCAAACACTCAGTCTATATGGCCAGACATATGTAGCACATTCTGTTTGAGTCGAATTTGCTGGATGTTGTTTTGAAATATTCTTAGAGGATACGCTATTAAATGTCACCCTTTGGAAGCGGCTGTGTAATTCATCAATAACTTGCTAATCGTACACAGTCGCCGAATGTTTGCCTGTAGCGTATAAGTTTAATAAAAAAAATATGTGTGCAGGAAACATTGACTCAGACAAACCTACACCATCTTCTGGAAAGTCTGAGCTGCCTTAATTCACAACGGAATAAAGTATTAGACATTCACCAGGAAGATCTGCCGCAGCAAACTAACAAGCTTAATGATAATATAAATTACGGATGAATCGTTGTGAATTGCTTATGCCAGGCAAGAGCTCATTTTTAATTGAGAAACACCAGCATAACAGGTAGTGCTACATTATGGGCGAATAGCAGAGGTTCGTTAAAAGCTTTGCCTGAGAAATTTCACCCAGGATTAACTAGAGCAGCAATACTTCTACGGCTGGGCTGGTAAGATCTGCAGAACCCAAGTGAGTGTCTGCAGCTACGTTCATGACAGCACAGGAAACAAAGGCTTGAATGTAAAGTGCCCCAAAGGGCTAAGAGACATTGTGGAAGGGCAATGAAACGGATATAAAAAAACATATTAAAAAATAATGAAGGCAGATGGACATTGAGAGGTGTGAGAATGTGATTCGCAGCCCTGGCATATCATTCATCATTAATGCCATTCATTTGTTAAGTTCAAAGAACTTGCTTTTACTGCATGGCAAAAACTGAAGGTTTATCAGAGGATATGGCTGATATGTGGATAAAGGCAAGCCCAGGTCCTGCCTGAAATATAAAACGTGAAAAACCAGAAACGTCAGAGGCAAAGATATTTCGGGGAAACCTAAGCAATAGGCAGGCTGCTCGAGTATGTGATTATAGGCTAACAAGGAGCAAAAAAGAGAACACAGATTCTGATTGGTGCACCAGTGACGAAGGGCGTGGCTAACTTTACCCTGTACTGCGTACTGATAGGCTAATATACCTCAGTTAGTTGGCTGGGCCATAGAGAGCAATGCAGATTATAGAGGTTAAAGAACAGAACAGAAGAATCAATACCACAATCACTACTACAGCAATATCAATGACATACTTAGAACCTGGTGATAATAGAGTTCACGATTAATTACGTCTTTGTCAACTTGCATGTTAGAGGTGGATCGATTTGTAGTAAAGTCACCATATCAGCTGCAGTGTTCACCATATTCACTTGTGTAATTGACCTGCATTTGATAAGATCATAAAGCTTAATGACCCAGAGCAGACCTGAGCAAAAGCTGGCCAGCGGGGCTATTTTTGCTGGCCGAAGCATCATTATGATAGAAACAAAAGGTTTTGTTTGAGTCTATGAAGACAAACAGTCTTTTGTCCACAAATCATTTTTTAAACCTAATTTGGTGGTGTCAGAAACAACAGCATCATATTTGTGACTCACCTGGAAATGTGAATATAGGGCTGCCACTAACCCTATTTTCCTGTGGATTAATCTATCGACTATTTTATCAATTGGTCGATTAATCTAAACGATTAATTTTCCACCAGAAAATCAATTTCACCATTTAACTTTATTTTGACAACAAACTGTACAGTATGCCATTGTAGGGCTTTAGATAATGTTCGCCGCTTTTTCAGCAACATTATTTTCGCCCACAATTCAATAAACAGATTAGCAGTATGCCTAAAAATATTAATTATGATGCCCAAAAGTTAGTAATTTGTATACATTTGGCGTATCCTCATGCTTAATAAATTTGGTTAGCGGAACGCGCCACGTGCAACGCAAGCGATAAACACTGAAGTCGCAATGAAGGAAGGGACAGATCAGCAGCCACAACATCTTTTAACAAAGGAGTTACTGTGGTTAAACAAGGTAAATTTATGATGGTGTGCCGGTACTTTCTGCAGATTAAAAGCTCATGTATACCTCTAGTACCGCTGTAGTACGTCATTGCACTTTGCACAGCGTAAAACCACCTTTTTGTTTGTAATAATTTGAACTACACCCATAATTACACAGTGATATTAAAGGTGATATTAAAGAAATCATACAGGTAATTTTATTAACATTAAAAAAACGATGCGTCAATTTAAAATATTGATCTAATTTTCTACGTCAACTAATCACCGCAGCCCTATGTGAATGTGAAGTACAATTTCTTGAATGGTCCAGATCTTCAACCATACAACATGTCTGTAAAGGTTGAAAAAGATTAGTCAAATACTTTGTGTTATCATGCTAATTGTGTCAAAAGTGAAACTATGCTTTTTTTGCTATCACTATGCAGCAGTGCTTCAGTTATGTCTCAAGATTTGATCACTTCCAGTTCCTGACCCCTAAAATGTGCCCGCAATACTTTTAGAGTTACTGTGTCCACAAGACCAAGTGTCTTCGACAGCTGCAGTTTCCTTCCTTTCCTACCACAAAGAACTGCTGCTTCACTTTTGGGGCAATGTGTAGATCTTCGGCCATATAATGTGGTGAAGCAGTAATATGATCCATCAAATACTTTTCGACTTATCACATTCACAAGGTCAAATGTCTGCTTTCACCCTTCTGCTGCTGCCACTATGTGGCACTGCTTCAATCTTGGGGCGATCTGTCTCAATTTAATCGTTTACAGTTCAGCAGCCACGCAATGCCCCTGCAAAGTTTGAAAAAGATCCATCAAAAACTTTTTGAGTTATTGTCTTAACAGAATCAAATGTCAAAACTGCCCCTTTTTTGCTATTACTATGTGGCACTGCTTCGGTTTTAGGCCAATCCATCTCAAAATGTAATCAATTCTAGTTCCACACACATAAAATGCCTCAGCAAAGTTTGAAAAAGATCCGTCAAAAAGCACAAAGAGAATACACAGGTTCTATTTCCACAAAATGATAAAGTAAAATCTAAAACTCTATTACTGCAGCTTTCATGGAACATAAAAATAATTTTTAAAAATGGACTGTTGACATGGCGAAGCTTGGATTTGGCCCTCCACGAAGCAAAAAAAAAAATGCCCAGGCCAGACTTAGAATATGAATTTTTCTCCTTCATCTTTATCGGTCTTTGTCTTAAGAATCAGAATCAGATAACTTTATTAATCCCGGACAAAACTGGTTATGTTACAACTGCTCAGGAAAAGGTGCGAAAGGCAGGTTACAAAGAAGAATACAATAAACTATAAGAAAAATAAAAATGTATAGCTAAGTAAAATGGATTTAAATAGATTTAAATGGATTTAAAGAAGCAAATGAATTTTACAAAGTTAAGAGGCAATAGTTTACACTTTATTAATAGCTTGTTTGTTCTATTTGTGCTGGTTTATAGTTAAGAGGCATGACTATCTCCTAAACCCACCTATAGTTTAAACTATATATGCAGAGAACAATGAAACAATTACTGCTTCCTTGTTCATTAAAGTGGCCTGATTTCTGGAGTCGCCTGCCTTTGGTATCGTGCTGACGGATGGTGTTGGTGTTGCTGGTGGGGGTGGGGTTGTGAGCCTGTCAGAACCATGCCCTTCAGGATGTGATGGGTCATGACCCAGCCTAGCAGTAAGCCGGAGCCTCGTGCGCGGCCCAGCCAAGCTGCAGTGTAACCAAGGGCTATATATAGCGCAGCAACTAAAGCAGACTCATGCGTGAGAATCTGTGCTTGCAGGCCACACCATTTCTGCAAGGTCGCTTCAGTCCACACCTATCCCTCCTCATTCTCTGCTGTCTTCTCCTGTCCACAGGAACAACTGATGAATATTTAAAGACCGTCCAGGGCTTGTCCAAAAGGAGTACAAAAATAATAATAATAAAAAAAATCTACAATACGAGATCAGGTCCACTATATTTTCCAGACTTTATAGAGGCACAAAAGCTGCATACTCATTAATGTTTGATGTTATGGCTTTCAAAAGCTATAGTTTTTGTCAGTAGATGTTTCTGCTTAAAATGGGTTAATCACAGAAATAAATGATGATATATATATATTCAATTTGAGTTAGGAATGAAACATCTAACATCTATTATAGCTGTGTGCAGACTTTGTACATAAGTCACATAATAAGGGATTGGTTTAGGTTTACCTTGATTTACTACTGAATTAATAAATTATTCTGTTAAATGGATAATTTTACTACTTAATTAGTGTTTTACATCCCGAATAGGAAATTAGCTAAATGTGTGTCATGAGCTCAGAACTTGAGTATAGGTGAATGCAGTCCAGCTCAGAACTTTCTAACTTAAATTAATTCAGTTTTCTATCTTATAGCCTGTGTTAAAGTCTCCGCATCAAGAGGATAGAAATTTCGACACACTGAAGCAAATCTCCAAAGAGTTACGCTCATTGGCAAATCACTTAAAGGAGCTGGATTTTTCGTCTTGTTATCAGATTGTAGGGCTGCAAGCTTTGATGGCGTCCTACCGAAATGTACTACAGCTGTTACAAGATAAAGATATCAATCCAGATTGCAAAAGTTTGCTTACACTGGCATCTCAGCCAGATTGTACCCAATCCCCCCGCATCCCGCACCATGCCCACCGCCCCAGACCAAAATAAGCAGTCTGAAGACCAGAGGTGGAAAGTTTAGGTCCAGAGAGTAAAAGTCCAGACCGAGATTTTGTTTCAACCAACCACTTGAGTACTCTGTGACTGTGACCTGTTATACACAACTGGATGGTTGAAATAAAACCTTGGTCTGGACTTCTTCTCTCTGGACTTGAATTACCCAGCTCTGCTGATGGATGAATACTCAGGGGGTTTGGACTCGGAATGTCATCGGTCCAATACCCGAGGCCAGCAGACTGAGGCTGCTGTTGGGCCCGTGACCACAGCCCTAAGCCCCCAGCTCCAAGGGCACTGCATGCCGGCTCTACCTGTGCTACCTGCTTCCCTGTGACCTGTATGCGGGTGCATGTCTCTGCAGACAGCAATATGGTATATGGTTTAGGAGCATGCTATATGCAAACATAAGCATGTCAGCTCTACCTGTGCTACCTGCTTCCCTGTGACCTGTATGCGGGTGCATGTCTCCGCAGACAGCAATATGGTATATGGTATAGGAGCATGGTATATGCAAACATAAGCATGCTGAGGTACCTGTCCAGTAAGAGGGGGGTGAGTCGCTCAGCGGGCTAAATATTTTAGCCAGTGACTGGAAGGTTGCCGGTTCAGACCTCGGCAGAACAGTCACATGTCCATGGGCCCGTAAGCAAGGCCCTTAACCCCCCAACTCCAGGGGTGCCACACGCTGGCTGACCCCCTCCTGTGACCCCGAAGCAATGCAGAGAAAGTTGGGGCAGGCAAAGAGAACTATTCCGAATAAAGGATTGATTTATTACTTGTACAGTACAAATGGCAAATGTTTCATTTCATTCACATCACTGCTGGCTTCTTTAAAAAAAAAATTGTCTGTTTCAGTGACAGATGGGAGTAGCCTTCCCATCTGCTGGAGGACAGCAACTCTAACTTCCCAGACCCTCTGGTGTAGGAGAGTCCCAATACTGGACCCTATTAAAGGGGCCAAGAGGGTATAGAAGTAAGCTTCTTCCTCGCGTCAGAGTCTGCAAATCCCTTCAAATCTTGCCTTTCCCTCTGAAGCACTGTAGCAGACTGACTACTCTCCTGGTGTTCGACCTGCAGGTTCTTGGCAGTCCTCTTCCGGCTAATTTGTGTTTCGCTCCATGTTTGTCTGCTTTTAGTGAATCACTCACTGGTCATTTGCATCCATAGCCCTGGAGGTAATGGAACAGGCAAGGCACAGTGGAGTGTGTCTACCTACTGTTACGGACCAAGTACAGAAAAATCCTGAATGGCAGTACATTTCAAAGAATTGCGCATTGCACTCACAGTTCCTTGTGTGGCTAATTACTAAAACGTAGCTTTCTTCTATATTAGGACCAACATATTTTTTGGGGTGTGCAACACTGCCCGACTGTGCAACACTGAATTCCTGCAGGAAGTTGCATTTAATTGAGCAGGGCCGCTGTAAATCTGAACACACCAGAAAAATCACAATAATCTGTATATACAGCTGGGTAAGTGAAAGAAGATAAAGCCATTTAAAGTGGAGTACCTTAAAAGCGACAAGTTATCCAGCTAAGCAAGAAATCCTGCTGGTTGAAACAGGCCCCTCATATTGCTACTGTAAATGACTTTCCAACTTGTTGCACTCGAAGACAGTTAACTTGTGTGTGACTTCATTCCCAGCTCTTAATTCCAACCTCCAAGGTAAATGGAACGCAGCTTGAGATTATGTGTTTGCTACTAAATTGTAGTTTTGAAACTTAATGAAACTATAGTTTTTAAAGTTAAAGCAAATGTGTGCAGGAGGAAAAGAAACCTGCATGTTAAACCAAACATTATTTCTTTGGTGTTAAAAGCCAACAAACACGCCCCGTCCCGGGTTATTACCTGCTTTGGGCCCAATGCTTCCAAGATGGGCTCTGGACCCCCGGAACAAGTGGGAATGGAAATGAATGAAACTGAGAAATACCCACTTTGGAGTCATCGGACACCTCCAATCATCTGTCATCTCTCTCTACGTTTCCCACTATAGGTGTGTTAAATAGCCTCCTCAGATTGACAACCTAGCAATTATTACATTCCCTCTAAATCAGGGGTGTCAAACTCCAGTCCTGGGGGGCCGGAGCCCTGTGTATCTTAGTTCTTTCCCTGTTCCACCACAAGTGATTCAGCTCAAGAGCTGTGTGGTAATTAGCATGAGGGGGTGCCAGGAGGTACAGTGGGTGTGTTAAATGAGGGGAAACCCAAAAATGGCCCCCCAGGACTGGAGTTGGACACCACGGCTCTAAATAATGTGGACAAAATCTATATTCCATCTTATGTATGGCTCAACTTGGCCAGTCTAGCACCGAACTGAGGGGGGGGGGGGGTCAAGCTGATTAAAATTCTGCATGTGGTTTGTTTTTCAGTGTGAATGAGAATGAACCTCTGTTAAAAGCGTAAACACCACTCTTTCGATTAATGGCACTTATTGTTATTAAACTAGCAGCCGAAATGTCAGTTTGACCCTAATGATTAAATTTGAATTATTCCTTTAATTTGGCAGAAATGCATTACAAATTTTCACTCAGCGCTAAAACAAGATTAGAAGCGGCAGGGCAAATCCATTCACAAGGTAATCCATGTCCCATTAATGATTTTCACAAAGCCAATTCCTCTAATTATGCATTGTTACTCATACGTTTTTATGTAATAAACTTTATGTAATTACTTACTAATAACTTATTTTTATATTCACACTATCAACATATATGTACAACACGTGTGAAAGAAATGAAAACAGTGGTGCACTGTATCACAAACTGGATGCAAAAATGATTTGGGTGCAATGAATTATTCACAATTATTATTCACAACTATCGGGGTGGTGTGTGACCCAACTGGTTAAGCATATGTCTTTGTGATCGGAAGGTTGCTGGTTTGGGTCCCAGCATCGGTGGAATAGTCACAGGTCTATTAAGCCCTTGAGCAAAGACCCTTAAATGCCCCACATCAAAGACCCCAGATAAACAGCCTGAACATGTACTCACTCTCTACTGTATGCCTCAAAGGACAGCAAAATGGGAAGTATGAAAAAGAAGGATTCCAATGTCCTTGTGTGAATAAAGAGTAATTTCAATATTCAGTATTACTGATTTCATATGTGCCAGGTATGAATTCAGTAGAACTAGCGGCAGAGAAGTGCCAAGCTAACATATAAGAATTCAAGCTGCTATTTATCATGCCTACAAAACCAGATAATACTCAGCTTAATAAGAATGTTTGTTTAGAAGAAATATATTTGCAAGATAAAGCTTGCTTATCATCCAGGGCAAGCACATGGAAATAAATGTTACTGGGGTCTCAGAATATTATTTCCAGAAATCCACTTAAGTACGTCAACAGGGTACCTGGCCTTTCGTTCAGCTCCCTGTCATATTAATGTTCTGGTAGTCAGCGACTCTATCCTAAATGATAAATGGCATTGTTTCACAATTCCATTCATCTTCTTATCAAGTGCAGGATCGTGTCTTTGGACCATCAGAGGAAATTTGAGTATTTGCGCCGCATAACGATGTTTCGGTCAATGACAGAATGGCGGACCCATAAGATAATGAAGCTGAAAAATTCCTATCGCCTACGTCATACCGCAGCGCATCACGCGCGTGTTTGCGGCGATGCTGGTGTAAACAAATCTGCTGCACTGCCAGTCATATAAAAGTATAACACATACGATTACGTACAGCACATAATACTTGATGATGATAATAATAATAATAATAATAATAATAATAATAATAATAATAATAATAATAAATGTTACAGGTTTAGCTATTTACTAACTGTACTTTGTAGTGTGTACTTTCTACTTACAAAAATAAAATTTCCTATAAACAATATGGAAATATTGTATAATTACTATA
>JAODJU010000048.1:4883661-4902943 GCA_026776725.1 Gnathonemus echidnorhynchus
AAACACCCCCCCCCCCCCCCCCCAAAATAAAAAAAAAAATCATTTTAATCATTATGGTTTTTTTGGCTCTAATGCTTATAGCTGAAATGATGTTTCATCAAGCTATCACAGTAATCACACAAGTGTCTATGCTATTAGAATGAAATATCAATGCATAAATTATGTAATAAACATAAGTTATGTATTAATTAGTACATAAAAAATGTTGCACCCATGAGCTGGACTGGGTAATTACTTCGAAGATGGATGCTCCTCTGCGACCGTAGCATCTTGTCATCGTGTTCTGCTGGGTAAGGAACGTCATCTATGTTTAATATGTACGCACATTTAAAACGACTGCCATCCTTTCCTTCCAACAAGCAGGTGGTTTGAATGTGACAAATGTCAGATCAGGGTTGCTGCAAGCCAACAAAAATGTATGTTAGAATTATTTAGCGCCCTTGGTGCCTGGATCACAGATTACCTCACCAGCTGGCCACAGTTCGCGCGCTTGAGTAACTGCATATCTGTCGTGGTGCCGAGCAAGAAAGGGCACCCCAAGGGACAGTACTGCTTTACTCCTTACTCCGCAGACTTGAAACTTCAGGGACGACTGTTGATCATGTCACCATCAGCAGTTCGCTGACGATTCAAGACGCAAGTCTCCGCAGGATGGAGTAGTGGGCGTGTCAAATGGTTAGTGGGCGTGTCAAATGGATAGTGGGCGTGTCAAATGGATAGTGGGCATGTCAAAGGGTTAGTGGGCGTGTTAAAGGGTTGGTGGGCGTGTCAAATACTGGGAGCGTCGACAGGATGAGTGTGGTGAAATAGCTGGAATCACTTGCTTTATGTTTGCTGAAAGTGTAGTACCAAGTGTAAACAAGCATAGGAAATATGCAATATGAACAAATATGAATTGGGCATTTAATTACAGATAATTGTCAATCATATTCATTGCCTGACATGTCTGGTAAATGTCTGGGGCCAGTTTCACAAAGCAGGATTTCTTGCTTAGCTGGATAACTTGTCAGATTTACGGTAGCCTGGGGCCAAACGTAGGCGGTGTCTCAAAGTCAAAGGTGGACTTCAGGCCGAGGTGGAATCCCCTAACCACTAAGCCCGTCGAGAACGCAAGAATAATAATAATAAGTCAGAGTGCCATGGCAACACAGAGGAAGTCTATAAGAAAGTACAGACTAGGCTGTTTTCATTAAGGAGATGTCGCTTGGTGTGTACAGAAATTGGTACATATGTTTTAGCAGTCCATTACCATCTCTGCTATTTACTGGGGGAAGGGTAATATCGAGGTGATGGGGACTGGTAGACGGTGGGAGGAAGAAAGCTCTCCTAACGGGAACAGAGAGCTGGTATCGCTAAAGAGCTCCTTCGGTCTCTGGCTCATCTCCCCAAGATTCGTGGCCCTGAGCTTCTGAAGCTCTCAGCTCCATGTCCCCATCCTTACTTAAGTCAGCCATAACTAGGCCAACTCACTTTAGCTAATCGCTCTGCTGTTCCACTAGCAGCAAACACCAGGTCCTTTCCTCCCTTGTACCATCTTCACCAAACACTTAGGTTGTTATATTATTTATTTCTTGCAAGGCCTGATTATTATGCTGCGAGTTATTTTTGTAATACTGTTGTGTCACAAAATGTGGGGGGGCGGGGGATCAATGATGTTTTATCTTATTAAAAATCTGTTTTCCTTGTTAATCCATAAATCCTTAGGCATACGCGATTTACCAGGCATCTGGTTCTGTGTGCATCCCAATAAGCAAATGAATATGTATGAATCCAAGCATATCATTCCTTTAGATCATCTACCATGGTGGTGTTTTGAAACATTAAATTCCTTGTAAGAGAAAAATGAACGTCAAGTTTTATTATACATGTTCCGGCTGACAGTTTTATTAAGCTGAGAAAGACTTGAGTGAGCAGCACCAAATAGCACCAAAAAAATAATCAATAACTATTTTTTTTTGTACATTACCTTTTATAATGTAGATATTTGTTCCATACATACACTAAATCGCTGGTAGTTTGTGCCAGTTTTACATTACAGCTACGTATGCAGCATATTCATCCTATTCCTGTACTTGACTGCAAATTAATGTTCTAGTCCATATGAGACACAGTCGACGGGCTGAACACACGCTGCCGTGTCTCTTTCGGCTTTTCATCCTAATGCGTTTGTCAACTTGCATCATCTGCAGCTCGACAAGAATTACGTAAGAAATGATCGGTGTCGCATAAGCTCCCGATGTGAGATCTGCATTATCCTGAGACACGATCAGGATTCGAATGGTCACACCTTATCTGACAACTTAGCCCTGAACACACTCTGGAATAACTTCATGGTCTTAAAGATAAATGGAAAATAGTTTTAGCCTGAAGAGGACAAATCTTTAAAATGTGACTTTGAAGCAGAATTTATTTAAGTGGGTTCCTTTTCTGAATAAAAAGTTGCATTTTAAAAATTAAATGAAGAGAGTGAGAAAGGATAGAGAATTTCATCTTTGAAGCTACTACTGAAGTTTTGTTCAATTTGAGGAGTAATGTGCATGTATACTGGTACTGTACTTTTTACATAAATCTGGCAATTATGATCTATTATAATGTTATGGATCACATGTGTATTTAGACAATGTATCTTTCAAATTTCTTTATCAGAAGCATGCAAGAATTTTCCCTTTTCTTTATCACTAGAAAAAAATATTTGATGTTTATGGTTTTTATAATTGATACACGATTGTTTTATAAAATCATTTGTTTGTGACAGCTTAATATAATGGATACACTGTTATTCATTTATAATGAAGTTCATCCATCCATCCATCCATCCATCCATCTATCCATCCATCCATCCATCTTCTAACCCCATATCCTGGTCAGGGTTCTTGTTCCATATTACATTCTCCACTTGAAATTATAATTTTTCTTAAAATTTTCCTGCAGTAAAACAATCTTTCTTTCTTGAAAATATAAATTCGGCGTCGCTAATGAATCTGTGGGTACAGGAAGTCAGTGTTCCCTGGGCAATCTGAGGGCCTGCAGGGAACATCAGAATCCATAAACAACCTTCCTGCAATAATATTACACTGCCAGGTTTATCTGTATGGAGATTAAACAAGCTTAGACCTTAAGGGAGGAATTGTGTTTGCTTATTGAAGTCGAGGGGGGGGGTTAGCTGAGTGCAGGAATGGCTCCCAAAAAAGTTCAGCATCACTAACAGAACATAGGCCACTATTTCGGTGATATTTTACAGCCACCCATCTTCAACTGAACCATGGAGTCTCAAGTGATCCTGGGAGACTGAGAGAAACAAGATGTTTCTCCTTGTAGAAGATGACATTCTAGCATCTTCTTGAACCACCATGGCCGAACACAAGCTCGACAGAAGTATGCAGTACTTAAACTGTCCCCTGGGATTATAACATTCAACTGCTCTCAGTTCAGTGGTGTACGTCTGACACTCTCTCCAGACCCACATGTTCTAGACATCCACAGTGCACTCAAGCAGGCCAACTCCTGTTAATATTATATGGACACAATACGACCAAAAGAATGCAGACCGCCCAATTAACTGGAAGAATTTCCTATTTAATACACACCCAGTGCAGACACAGGTGTATAATTAAGCGCACAGTCACGCAATCTCCTGCAACAAACAATATCGGCAGAATTGGTGGTTGTTGTACAGGGGAGGTTAGTGACTCTCCACAGGGCAACATCACAGGGCAACATCACAGGGCAACATCACTGGGCAACATCACTGGGCAACATCACAGGGCAACATCACAGGGCAACATCTTTCCAACAAGTCAGTTCTCCACATTTCTACCCTGCTTGAGCTGCCCTGGTCAACCACGAGCGAAGTGATCGTCAAGGTCAAAACATCAGGGAGCAAGTTCAGTTGTGAAGTGGTCAGCGAGAAAACCTCACATAAAGGCACCTGGTCACCCAACACCAGTGACCCACCTGAAGGGCAGCAAAACCAGAAAGTTCACAGACTTTAATGGAAAGCTTTGCCAGAAAAGTAGAGACTATTAAAGCAGCAATGAACAGACCAACTTAATATTAGTACCCTTGCTTTCGTAACGATATGTTAGACAAGCTGATGGCCACATACTTTTGCACATATAGTGTATCGAAGGGCCTGCATTTCTCCTGACATTTGATATTCTGTCCAGAATACTTCATGCCCAGTGTTTCCCAGCACAGGCTCCAGACTCCCAGTAACCATGTACTAGATAAATGGCCATGGATGGATGATGAATATTTCAGTCAATTTTAACCAATCACCCCCCCCCTCCCATTTTAATGGAGCCACACAGTAACACAACCACTGAAAATCATCCAGTCCTAGACGGTAATCACCTAAAATCTCATAAAACTCTTCAGTCATTTGTCAGCTGTTGAAGGCGGCCTCCCCCCCCCCATGTTTGTTTGCCTTTCCCGTTTATGACGTCCCAGCAGGGGAAAGACCAACAATCTGGTGCAATTCCATAAAAATGAAAAAATGCATTTTGCCAATTAAGCAAGAAGAATAGTAATTTAGCTGCATCACTGAAAACAAAGCGTCTCTTGGTGTAGCTTAATAAATCTCCTCTCACTTCGTTCTTTCCCAGTTCCTCCTGCTTATTACCCACCATTATTTATGTATAGGAGTAAGTTTTATACAGATATGTTCCAGCTTAATTCCCCGGGGCGTTGTTGGACAAGACGTGCAACACCGATAATGCACAAAAAAACACGTTATCCTGCTGAAACCCGTTAATGGTTTATCGCTAAAAACAAAAAAAAAAAAAAAGAAAAATTGAAGCGCCGAAAGCCATTTAAAGTTTACTTTTACTGTGTTACAATATGCTGACTCAAGCCTCCGGTTGAAATCTGACCCTGTCTTGGCGAGCAGTTACTGAAAAAGGATCGAGCGAAGAATAGGTAATGTGGCAATATAAGTGTACTTATATACAATAAGATCACAGTGACGGTCAAAAATATTGATAAAAAAAATACCATTATGGAGAGGTGCCTAAGGGTAGCGTCCACCTCAGAATTATAAATCTGCATTAGGAATTTTAAAAAATAAATTAAATTAAAAAATAAAGGAAAAAGCATAACCTTTTCACAGTGAAAGTCAACAGTGCCTCCATTCTTCCCCAAGCCATCCTGAGGAACGTTCCTCAGCGCTAGGAGCATTAATTAAGATTAATTGTCTATTCATTTGTCTACAAACATGATTTGCCCCTTGAGAAACGACACACGTAATGTCATACTGACAATGAAGGTCGAAGAGACGCACAGATGTTCTGGGTGAGGGACGCCACCTCAGTCCTCAGGACTGGAATTTAATTGAGAATCGGTCTAAGATACTAGTAAATAAAATATTTTGCATGCATTCAAATTTTTAGTGCTTTATGCATGCATGCATTTTTCACATCTTTTGGTTCCGGCAATCCCTAAAGCGTAAGAGAGGCTGTGTAGGTTTGTGTGTCTACGTGTCCCCCATCTTGCAGGCATTCTATAAATAACACCAAAAAAAAAAGCAGAGGGTACAACAAGTGTTGTCAAAGAGAGATGAGATGTTCTCCTAACCCCTCGTGGGCCACCCTGAGCTTTCAAGGATACATTTTAATGCAAACTCAGCCAATCGTGATGACCTGGGGTTATTCACGAGTTTGCCACCACGTCAGACATCATATTGACATCTCGCAAATGAGATTACTGCCCATCTGATTAAATGTGAACTGAATGCTTGACGTCTCGGACAGCCAGGGCACAGCTGCCGGTCAGAGGAGAGGAAGCGCTTCTTAATTTTAATTTTTAGTTTTTTGAGATGCAGAATATAGTTTATCTCCCATCTTGTGCTGATGGAAAGCACATGTAGAATATCCGTTGTATTTTACAGATCACATCACCGACTAAGAAATAATTTGTGCATGAGTTGTTCTCTGTTGAAACGATTTGAATACTGAAAAGGTTTTCTTTAAAGAGCAATTACAGTCTATTCATAAAATAAAAAACAGAGGAAAGTAGGGCAGTTGTAACGTGTATCTTCCTTCTCCCCTGTGCAACTGTCTATGATTAATGGTGATGTATTTTAGGCTATCTGAATATGAATTCTCAGTAACCTCTGTCTTCCTGGCAAAATATTGGCACTGAATCCCCTTATGATTAATAAGAGCAGAAGTAACAATAATAGTTTAATTCAGGCAAACCCAATGTTTTAAGTTTTCAGAGACCGGTGGTGATTGAAAAATTTCTTAAAAACAAAAAACTGGAATGGTGTTTTAAAAGGTTCTGAATATAATCTAGGCTATACTGCAGCTGGGGCACTGCAGCGTGGAGAGTGCAGTGTGCAGAGTGCAGTGTGCTGTCCATGGTGTTGCAGTCCTATAGTGTAATACATTCACCTTGGTCTTCCTGTGCCTATATCCACACAACACAATTAGAAGCTGAAGATGTGCAAAATTTTTCTACGAGCCCGGTCTTTAGCTATGCAGGGTAGTAGCTACACTTAAGACAGACCTGCTAAACCTGGTAAACTGACTGATTAAAATGTGTTTTAGCAGTGAAATCAGCAAAGTGTGTTGGATTCTGGCCTTCCAGGGTGGGAATTGGGGAACCGTTATTTACTGGGAAAAGGAGAGGTTTATTAAAATCCATGTTGATCACTGTCAGTACTGGTTACAGTGAGCAGCTGACTGGAGACCTTCTAACACAATGTCCAACTTTCACAAAGCCAGGGCAACCCTGATCAGCGGAAGCTCTTCCCCTTCGATATCCATGTACCCTCTTCAGATTCGTAAGACGTGGGTGGTTCATCACACTTATTCGAAGACGACGAATGGATTTGCTATTGTCAGCAGTGGGAACCTACAAGAAATGACTCACGGGTTAGATGCGTGACCTTTCCATTACCTGATTCGAATATGATGAATCCCCGCAGGGGGCCTGACAGATGTCAAGGGCGCCAGTAGGTTTTACTACTTATATATCCCTCAATTCAAATATATTACCCCACGGCAAGCAGTCAAAATGGCTCCTGATCCGGATATGAGCATTCGGAAAGTGGTAAATGATGAACAAGCTACGAGGAAAGTGTGAGGAAAGATTGCTTTGATGCTGCGGAGAATAATGAATAAAATGTTTCTGGGACGCCGATTTACGGAGGTAAGGAAAAAATTACTTTTGCTTATCTAAGTTCTGAATGCTTTTATTCACACGTTGGGTCTCACCTATAATAATGTAAGTATATCCGAAACGCTTTGTATTTTTATACGTTAATGGATCTTGGCCTCAAAACTCACGATAATTCACAGGCTATAACCTTGTACAGAATGTGACTTTGAAATGGCCCTTTCCATTGAAGGAATACAATTTGTTCACCCTTAATGAATTTGTGTAATTATCATCAGTTTGACTCAAATGACCACTGCTCTGACAAGCCAAGAATGTAATCTACAGAATTAAAAAAGAAAATAATACCATATCCTTTTACAGCATGAATTATCCTCTAGCATGAGTTATTCCAAAGGGAAATTATATAAACTATTGAAATACCAAAATAAACCAGTGTAAAGAAGCAAGTAAATTATTAAATTGTTAAAGGAGATCTAATTGGGGAAAACACTAGAACTTCTCACACACCTACACACATTTAAAAAGGAATTTTAAAACATCTCACAAAGAAAATATTTCAATAAAACAATAAAAGATCAGGCAGAGCATTACATTAATCCAGCACAAAATAGGATACATGGTTAGAAAATGGTTCCATGTAAAATACAAGGTCTTCTCTAAAGTAACACCCTGTAATATTTGTTGCAATATAATTTCATCCAGTAACAACTCAGATATCTAGAATAAACTCCCTGTTGAATCAGACTTACTGGCAAAGACTACAAAACACTACCACTCTCTTCATAATTCTTTATTTGCATAAAGATCCTTGATAATTAAAAAAAATACTTGTGGAAAGTAAGAATTGAATACTTGCTGCTTTGTCATGTCAGTACTATTATCAGTACTATTATCAGTACTATTATCAGTACTATTATCAGTACTATTTTGGCTTTGCACGACTCGGATTAGAGTCCATCCGACTGTCCATGTGTTTTCTATACTGCCTATCGCATTGAGCATTATCAAGGTTCAACACTCTGAAAGCAGATGCAGGTTATCACACACAGTCTAATACTAATTCATGTTCAGTGCAAACATCACACACAGAGAGCATGAAAAAGGAACATACCAGGAGTGGGAATTCCCCAACCCTGATATTGTGAGGCTAGGGTTCTACCCAACAGGGTAGCTACAGGCTGAAATCACTGCATGTAATCAATGCATAATCTTCAAAAATATATAACTGTCCTTGGATAAAATATTATTATATTGCTTGGGAAAATAAAGTCACTCAAACAGGCTTATAACACCATCTTTTCATATTGCTAGATATTTCACTAGTGGAATTAAGGTTAAGTTCTCCTCTAAAACATACAATGTTTCTGGGGTATTTTTTTGGACTGCACAATTTTCACTTAATTCCTTTGAATTTGCACCTTTTTATGGGTCACTGTTAAACCATTTTTATGACAGTGTCCCTTCCCTAGGCCCCCCCTTTCCTGCAATAAGCTCCTGGTTCTCCGTCATCCTGCACTGGATGAGTAATTATGAAAAATAGATTACTGGATGCCCACTTTCTCATCGGATGCAATCTAATTATTATGACAGTTACATATCTGTCTCCATAATCATACCACTATTCTTCCCATTTTATCGTAAGAATTCACAAACAAAGGAGAACAGAATGTCTCCAAGTGTGTAAATCCACAATCTGATAGTTTACAGATTTAAACTGAACCGGTGAGGAAGATCACAGCAGCTGCATACGGAACGGGTGACGGACTGTGTGCGTATAGTTTGCAGAGGTGGAGATTCCAGGTCCAGGGAGTACAAATCCAGACCAAGATTTTGTTCCAACCATCTAGTTCAGTACTCTGTGACTGTGACTCTTTATACTCAACTGGTTGGTTGAAACAAAATCCCGGTCTGGATTTGTACTCTCTGGTATTGAAATCACCATCTCGTATAGTTTGTGTGAATTAAGCTATATATATCAATATATAGGTAGAGGACCAACCTATACAGGAAAATTGCTCTTTACGTTTACTTTCATTGAAAGTCTTCTGCATAAACATTCTACAAGCTCCACAGAGAAGCAGGCATCAGTTCCCGTCAATCCGCACTTTCGGTACCGTCTTGCACATTCAGGGTTAAAATATATTCATGATCCATAGTGAGTTTCACAGCAACAACCAATTCTAATTTCCACAAGAGTCAAGTCTCAAAAACACTTTGTGATGACAGCAGACATAAATACCTTCAAAATAACAGAAAAAAAACAGGGATTACAGCTGCACTTAGCCAAAACGAAGACTATTCATATTGTTCAAAGTCACAAGGTGAACTTTAGGTAGATGCAGGCCTGCTTTTGAGGACCTAGAAGTGATGTTCTAATACCAACTCAGAAGTGATTTATGTGTCTATGGATCTTTTATGTAGCTTTAGAACATAATTGGACTGCCAGGACAATGAAACATGAGTCCAACCGGATGCATAAACAGGGCAATTCCTCTCTGTATGTAACAGAGGGACCGTACCAACAAGGCGGGCAAAAAGTAATGGGATGCCCAGGTGCAGGAATTGATATTTTGCAAACCTCTTAGGGCCCTGAGAGGTATCAGAGCATGAACACCGATAGCAACTGGCAGAAGTGGAGCAAGATAATGGAACAGATCAGGTACCAATATATTTCCAACTCGAAGTCGCAGTGGGAACCATTATTTCTGCCGGTGAGAAAGATAACCAAGTTAAAAATAAGGAGATGGCCCTTCCAGAATTATTTAATTAAGCTGGATTTCCGGTAAGCCGCAAAGAGCAGGAAAAGAAGACTTGCAAGCACCTATAGATTGGAACTTTGTTGTATCATCTCCAGAGTCTGCAGCTATGTGGCTTTTACAGCCACTTGCGTGTGTGATTTTATCAGTTATTTGATGAGGTAACAAAGATTTTAAAAACTAATTACAGTTCTCTGGGTCTGTAGCTCAGAGGGACAGAAGGATTCTACCAGCTGTTGAAAAACAGAGCTTTCTTTCTACAAATTTGGCAGAGGACCTTTCGAACTTCAAAAAAGTACCAAACGCACAATACTTCAAGGTGCTGGTTTTTCGCTGGCATAGAAACTGATACTGCCGCTGAATGAGATCACAACGTGAGGCAGGGTATTTTGCACTAAATTCAAAAATGGCTGCAGTATCTTAAAGGGCTGCACAATGTCTGATATTAATACCAACATCGGATGTTATGCACAAGCAATTTTCACATCGCAAGGTCTGCAATAGTCAGCTGGGTTGAGATCAGCCTCTCTCATACCTTCATACTGTTTGGATATTATAGCGCATATGGTTTAAGTTTTACTAAAACATTTTTACTTTGTCACAGAAAACAAAACTTAAAGTACTGCAATTTCAATAATTATTCCTTTTCAAGATTACCTACTATCATGCTTTTAAAAAGTCAGTTTAAACTTTACTTTCACTGCATTTGCATGAGCTCTGCATGCGCTCCGAGCCAATCATAATCATTTTCATCCTTGCTGTTTAAATCACTCAAAGATGTGTTTGTGAGAAATTTACTTTGAATTCTGTTTTTGCTTTATAATTATTTATAATTATCCAACAAAATGACATAGAGATATTCATTTTTTCCCCAATATCGTGTAGCTTGAGCATATTTTTTCTGTCATGCCATCCAGATCTTCTTCTGGCTCTTCAGACTAGATTTCAATTAAGGCTTGGGTCTCTCCATTTATCGTTGGTTTTTGAGTACATAACTTTTTTCAGAGGCAGGCTATTTGCCTGACCGAACGACAATGAACGTGTTTGCAAGTCCTGCCCCAAAGATCGGGGGGGCATGTACTGCTGCAGAGCGTTGCCACACCCACCACACGACGAAACAGAACAGAGTCACCCAACGTGACTCAAACATACATGCGGTCATGGAGTCGACTAGCACAAGTGCCCGGGTACAAGGGCAGTACTTAACACTGGTATAATAACCACAGAACAAACCAGGAATCACTTATCACACAACACCTGCGTGTTCAGAATCAGCAACGGTACCACAACAAAAACCGGCCACTGTGAAACAAAGTGATTTCAGCCTGCATAACATCTCAGTGCTGCCTGTATATCTCACTTCTTTGTCAATTATCAGTCTCAGTGGATCTCAACTTATTGACTAGATCTTGAAATAAAAAAATTATTGATCTTTTTCTAAATGGGCAACTAAGGTTGCTACATACATTCCAACTTGACTGGCTTGTAAACACAGGTTTATTTTGGCCACATTGCCCACCCCTAGTCTCAAGTGCAGAAAGCTGATTCAGTTATCAGCATAATTTCGCCATTTCAGGGCACCGCTTTTCATTAAGAGACATTTCATTAAGGCCATTTTCACAGAGGTGACTCTGAACGGTGGTTGTGTGAACTTCTCTCCAAGAAACCAGCTTGTTTTGAAGATTTCCAGCCGACAAACCATCTGTCTCAAAGTGCACAGGGGTAAAGAACGACTCCTGTCCACTTCCCGCCTGTTTCCTTGTAATTGACCCAGCAGTGGAATGTCAATCGTTTCGTTTTATATGACTTTCTTGTTGTCGCTCTGAAACGCAGAGACTGCTATGCCTTTGACTGCTGGCCTTAGCGAGGCTCCTCATCTTCCAGCAGCTACAAGCCGACTACGTGCTCTTATTTCTATAGCCCCGAGACACTAAAATAAAATCAATGGAGGCCCAAACCTTCCAGTGAATGCTAGCATAAATAAATAATCACAATATGGATTTGAATTATGAATTTGATTTTATATGAATAGTTTGGGGTTTGAATAATTGTGATGCAGGACAGTCTTCGAAATTTTATTTATTAAAATGGGGGAAAAAAACTTGTCCAATTTCTGATAAGTGATTGTTTTACATCATAGTTGAGAAAATGTATAAAATTGTATTTACTATATAAAAAATGTTTATAAATTTTGAATAAAGACAAGACCCGACCCCCCCCCCAACAACTCTGACCAGGTTAAACGATTATCAGAAGGAGAGATAGACAGATGGATGAAATAATTTTGCATTTATTTAGCTTCTGCACTTGTATAATACATAGTTATCTTCAGTCATGGGGTAAACAAAATGTGGCACTGTTGTGTTAATTAGCTGGGTTTCCGTTTCCTGCACTTTGAAAAATTCATCCACTTCTGCCATACAGTATAAATATCCCCCTGTCTTCCTGACTTGTGCGATTTAAACTAAACTAAATGCTTAAATAATACAAAATCAGCAAACAGAAGGCCTGCTGATCGGTCAGACCTGTCAAAATCCAGTAACCAAAACACATTTTACTGCTGGCTGGCACCATTAAAACAGCATATCCCCCTGAAGATTAATCTGAGCTCCCCGTCGCTGTGCTACAACACACCCAGAACTCACTCAGCCTCACTCAGGTGCAAAGGCTGTATCGACAAAAAGATGAGTTTCTTGATTAGCTGGAAAACTTGTCGGCTTAAATGGCCTTTATCTTCATTCACTTACATTCAGCCCAGAAAACCTTAAAGCCACAAGTTATCCAGCTAAGTAAGAAATCCTGCTTTTTGAAACAGGCCCCAGTTCTAGCCAGCATTGTTATTCATTGTTAGCAATAGTAGCTAACAACAACACATTACGCGGTATTTTACACATACAAACATTATAGCAACAAGTCCCCAGATAGCGGTTGGACATTACTGAGTGTATGACCAATTTAATGAAACACAAATAAGACATAAGTGCTAATAGACAATATATAACTACAGCTTTACCTTCTGTTGATAAAGGGCGCAGCCATCTTGAATTCTGCGGTTGGGGTCACAGAGGTTCCTCTGCCTTTCTGAGCCAGAATTCTCACTTCAGGGGGAGTTCCAGTTGAAACTTCCCACTAGGAACTCGAAATTTCCAACTTCCGAGTCCAAATGGAACGCAGCATAATACCACGGGTTCCTGTTACAATCAGCTGCAGTCTCCAAGACCCTTCCAACTGGGAGACAACCACTGTAACCAGCTTACAGGCACCGTTCCCTATTCCCTAACTTATCTACCGTGTGCTGAACTGCTGATTAATCACAGTTCTGTTCTTCAGACCGTCTACAAATGAGATTTGCTGGAGCTTTATTTTGAATATTACAGCATTACATTTGGTTTATTTGTTTACTGACTGGATTACATTTTAATTTACCTGTGTGTCAGTTACTAAAAGCAATGCAATAATCAACATGATGTTGATTATTAAACTGGATTTTCTGTAAGCTGGCTCTGGACCCCGCGACTCTGCACAAGACAAGCGGGTATGGAAAATGAATGGAAGTTACCCATGCAGTGACAGGGACAACCTGTGCCAAATTCCTTACACTTTGTGCTTTAATGTTGATTCAAATTAATGAGTGCTTCTATAACAGAAGAGATTAATGTCTAACAAAGCAACAAATTAATGCATGTAATACCATAACAAATTACATCCCTTTGCAAATCTGAATACCAAACAGTTCTGTTTTTTTTATACTGTGCATCAAAACATATACGTTTGCACTTTGAGCTGTAGATTTTTCTGCATTGAGCTTGAGACATGTTGATCATTGCAGTTTCAGATTCATCAGCAGTTACCATGTATTTCTGTGTAAGTTACTCACACCAATAACTTTAAGCAGTGTTCATCGGAACAATCTTTCCACTTTGGAGAATGTAATTTCCGGTTTGATTCCCTAAGTCTGTCAAGTGTGACCTCACTGTGGGACAAGGTCTGCACAGCATCTGCCCTGCATTCATTCCCGCAAGTCAGTTCACAAGCCACGCGTGAGCTATTTGTTGCACAAGAGCGCCACCTATGTTCTCATAGTGGAATATTCTTTATTATGTGAATTCAGGAATTTGTATTTGGAGATGTATTTGCACTGCCATTATCAAACAGCTTTTAAAACAGGCTAGATAATTGCATTTTTCATAACGGAGATTACAATTGCATTTTATTATTTTGCAAACATACCCAGTACCAAGGCAGTTCTTTGAGCATTAACTAAGGCATTTAACAAGCTTGTATTTATGTTAGTTTCCACAACAGCAGAAAGGGGCAAGCAAGGGAATTCTAGAACTGTCTACAATGCAATATAAACATGGACACCCATTAAATGCACTATGCAAATGATGCAAAAGTCGCATGCTAAGACAGGCTAGGCCCGTTGCTCAAATATCCAGACATAAGCCAGGAAAAGATTTAGCAAATCCCAAAGGTTAATAAAATATATAATAAAAAAAACACACAATGGCATTTTCCTGAATTGTTACTCATTATGTATCAAAGTACTGAGCACTGGCTGCTAAAATATCAGCAGGATGAAGATGCTTTTGTGTCCTAATTAAAACAGCTGCAAGTCCTGAGGTCAGACACTGGAGGAATGAAATGTTTACGGGATCAGAAAATGGACGTTATTTACAATTTACACCCATGACATTTAGACAAAACTACAGACAAAAACTGAACGTAAAACTGAAAACATCCAATTTCTATAATATTAAAGTTCTACTTACGATATTCAAACCTAAAACAAGGTGCATTTGCACAGCCCATAAATATTAACAATGCATTAACATGTAACATTTAAATTATTCTATGACTATTCCGGTTTCAGTTACTAAATATAAGCTGGTGAATAAATGCATATGTGGCCACACACACACAGTACCAGCCCAAAGCTTGGACACTACCTGCCAAGGAGGCTAACTGTCACGTCACATGACCCAGTCACCTGACCTGAACACAGTAGGAATGGTTTTGGTGTTTGACCAGACAGTGAAGGGAAAAAAAAGCAGCCAATGAGAGCTCAGCATATGTGGGACCTCCTTCAGGACTGGTGAAACAGCATCCCAGGAGGCCACAGGCTTAGCCAGTTCCTGGGGCAATTGGGGTTAAGGGCTTTGCTCTGGGACCCATGGTGGGATCATTCTACCAACCATGGGATTTGAACCCCACCCCCCGCTGTCAAATTAATTTTTTTGTTTAATACTTTTTTGGTCTGTGAATAAATCCATTAATGTTATAGTTTTGATGTATTTCTTATGATTCTGAAATGTAGAGAACAGTTAAAAAAAAAAATGTTCTATGGGTCGGTGTGTCCAAACTCTTGATTGTTACATTATTAAACACACACTACTCATATCTTTCCATCCATTAATTTCTATGGGCATAACCCTAACCCCAACAATGACAAGTTTAACCCCTACCCAGCCGTAACTTAACCATAAATAACCAAACAAAATACAGTACAAGACTTCTGGCATTTTCAGTTTTTTGATTGCAGTCACAGATTTTATTCCTCTCGTGGGGACCAAAGGAATGGTCCCCACGATGTGAAAATAACAGGTTTTTATCAAATTGTGGGGACATTTGGTCCCCACAATGTAATGTATATCTGGCCCCCGCCCACACACACAGTTTCACAATCTGGTGTTGTGTTGAAATGTAACGTATTAACCCAGATTTTCGCTAATCGAGCCACAGAGACTTGTTGGGAAGCGTCTGGCGTCGTCAGCTAGATGGCACATTTGTCTGACTGCCATATACCCATCGAAGCGTGGGCGTCTTCAGCAACAATCTCGATTGCTGTCAGTTAGCGTCTGGCCACAAGGTCTGGCTGACCTGCTCTTCGGCACCGACTAACGGCCGACAGCCATTAGCCCCGGGAAACGGACAGACGGGGACGCGGCGAGCGGTTCATTGTTCGCCAACGGCGGCTGTGAAACCCCGCAGCTGCCGAAGACCATCGCAAAGCAGGGGAAAATGAGCGACGCGGTTCCCCCTACGCTCCCGGCGTTAGTATTCAAGCTGTGAAATGCATCCCCTGCGCAGGTGCACGGAATTATGGGAAAGACCGCAGGTGAAACAGCAGCTTGGTTTTGGTTCCACCTGCTTATTCCCTCCTGGAGACACATTTAAAAATTCCGATTACTGGCACCAGTCCCAGACAAAAAAAATAAAATAAATAAATGTAAAAAGACATAAATGTATTAAGCTGATAATTTCTTAATATACAGATGAGGAAATAGATCCTTGAAGACATTAAAAAATATATATCTCGTGCTATGTATAATAGACACGGGGTTTATTTTCTTTACACTGTAATGCATTTTAAAAAATAGGTTTGCCCCCCAGACACAAACCTGAAACTAAACGATCCAGTTACCCCCTCCCCAGGTCAGCATCCACTGCAGGGCAGGATTTTTTATTTAATTTTATTTTTTTGTAATCCGCACAGTGCTTATTGTGGCTAAGTCTGGGCTGGCTGAGCTTCCACTATGCCAGGTATGGATGACCTGCCAAAATCCACGTCACACTGCCAAGAGGCAGACGAATGCACTGGCTGAAACAGCAGAGCGGTTTCAGGAGGCAACAAAAAGTAGCACAGTGTGAAACAAGTGCTAGCGATGCTAACAGCGCGGGTAATAAATCGGTCACTGGCGTCATAGAAGGGGGAAAAAGGAGATTTATCGGTCAGGTGACTCATAAATCAAGGACAATAGGCAGCAGCCCCCCGACACGGAGGGTCATTCTGTTCCAGAACTTAATGCAGTGTTGTGATTAAACAGCGTGGCGCCTTGTTCTAAGTAGCCTCCTCGTGATCATTTAAAAATATTAGCGTATTGATGAAAATGGGGAATGAGGAGCTTGTTGTTGTTTTATGTTTTTTAACAGCTGACTAATATGAATTATCAGGGAGAAACTAGAAACGCAGGGAAGATTTCACAAAAGCAGACGCAGGGCCTGTAAGTGGTGTTCTTCCTACGTGCAAGGCCATACGTAAAATTTACTGGCAACGCTGAAGTAGTAAACCAGAAACCGTGAATTGAAATCATAGCAACATATGTCACGTTTTCCTTCTATTTTGTTGTTTTGTTTACATGAAGAAATTAGAGTTGAAACCAGAGACGGACCAAATTTAACTGGCAAACCTGATGGCCAACAGTAGCACTTATAGCAAGTAGCAGTGGTGTTAAGTTCCCATACCGAGATTGAGAAGGGACTCAAATTTATCTTAAGAACTTGCCAAAGAACCGCACCTCAGGGACAACTGTTAAAAATGTTTTGTGAAAGGTGTCAGAAGAAGGGTGCTATTACTTTAACAGCCAGCAACATCTCACTTCAAAAAAAAAAAAAAAAGTTTACACATATTTTATTCACACCTGTATTGCATGTTGTACTGTATACAAAATACGAGGCCAGTTCTCCAGCCCCACAATGCTCCCGTTTGCAAATATTGTTCGTTTCCCCTTTGCACACCCAGCTTTTATTACCACCTGCCAGCACAGGGTTACAGTGACAACTGGTCCTTATCCCAGGAGGTGCAGGACATTAGGCACCTTCGAAGAAATGCTTCATTTTTATACATTGGCAGCCACAGAACACCATTGGAGATTGTTTGTTTGTTTATTTAAACTTTTATCAAACCTGGGGGGTATTCCACGAAGCAGGATTTCTCAAGCTAGAAGTCATGATTGTCCAATAGGAATGCTCCTTACCTCATCTCTTATTGGACGATCATGATTGTCCAATAGGAATGCTCCTCACCGCAACTCTTATTGGATGATCGTGTCTTCTAGCTCAACTTAACCCAGCAACCTGAGATATCCTGCTTTGTGGAGCATCCCCCTAGGCAAATCCATCCATTTTTCCATAACCACTTCTCCTATTCTGGATCAACCCCTCGACAACATGGGAGACCATGCTAACTCCACACACAAGGAGCTACGGCAGAGATCCAATCCCTGGTCCCTGAGGTGGGAGACATCGGTGTTAACCACTGCATCACCCCCTAGGCAAGACGTTAAGAGCAATTTCTTATGTTCAATGGCGGCCTGGCAAAAAATTTTGGATTTCGAGTCAGTAACCGCTGGCAGTTCTTTACCATCAGACCAAACCACTCCCAGCCAAATCTAGTGTGAGCACATCGATTACAGGAAGCCTTGACGTTCATTGAAATGTTTTGCAGCTGAAGGCACAACGTTTGACAGCAAGAAAGAGGGAAATTATTGTGATGGAAGCATCCAATTATCCAGGGGCACCCTGCTCGGGTCCTGGGGCTCTCATTTTCATATGAATGGTCTGCGGCCTTAGATTCTCAACATCAGAAATTTATACCTTTTCCTATGCGCTTTAACTAATTCAAGGCTGTAAAGGAACAACTTGCACGAGGCTGCCATTTAGGGGTCTCCCGGGACCGTATGCAGGGAAAGCTGCCCACTGGGCTATGATGCCATAGTGAGGTAAGAGGTGAAAGCAACAACTTGCAAAACTGGATACATATACATAGATATTGGGATAAAAATGTTTTGGCCTTATTCCAGCTTCAGGGAGATCATGGAAACCCAATTATACCCGTATATTATATAAATGCACGCACACTGTGTTTGATGTGCTATGGAATGGATCAGCACATGATACAGGGTGATACTCAGCCTTGTGTCCTGTGCTGCCTTGGAACTCCAGGTCGTAGTGGCAGTATTATGTAGTATTCAGAGGTGGACAGTTCCGGTCCAGAAAGTAAAAATCCAGACCAAGATTTTGTTCCAAACAGTTGAGTACTCTGTGACTGTGACTCTTTATACTCAACTGGGTGGTTGGAACAAAATCTTGGTCTGGATTTTTACTTTCTGGACCGGAACTATCAAGCTCTTTTAGTATTAATTTACATTTTTGGCAGCTACTATTCACACAAGTGCTATCTGCATGAGTGCAAGTTGTTACAAAGGAAACAATGTAAGAATTCCTTCTGCATTGTACTCGTGCTCTGATATTAGCTGAGGCCGCCTTATTATGGAGTGGCACAGGGGTCACCAGGGAAACGCAGACCACAGAACAGTTAACACCAGAGAAATGGGGGTCAACTCCCCCATCAGCGAGAGGAGGAATGCAAGTTACGGTTCATCTGCCTGGGCCCCCACCCCTGTTTCCGGGCTGGCCTTCACAAGTGGAAACGACTGTTCAAGATCACCGTTTTATTGATCAGGAACTAAAGACCAGGCAGTGAAATTTATAAATGTGTATTAATTTTTCTGATGGGATTTAATGCTGTTGTATGATGCCATGAAACAACGGTGGCCAATCTTATCCGCAAAGGGCCGGTGTGTATGCAGGTTTTTGGGATAACCTGTAGGTCAGCTGTTCAAACC